>CAAKHC010003925.1:0-44047 GCA_901007825.1 Macroramphosus scolopax | reverse complement strand
AGTAAAGTAATTGTTAAATGCCAGTTTAATAACCTTGTATGTGAGTACAATAATTTTCCTTCACAGAAATGCAAAAAAAAATTTTTGTGATGTTGGAATATACATTTGTATTTTACAGGTAACAAAGTGTACATCCATCCAGAGTCTCCAAACACTGGGGCCCACTGGATGAGGCAAGAAATCTCCTTCAGCAAACTGAAACTCACCAACAACAAAGGAGCCAACCACAGTATCTCACAGGTAAATATGACGGATAAATACTTTACCACAGTCGAAGATTAAAATGAACATCCTCCATTATATTAATAATTCAATGCAAGCTTATGGTAGCTTTTCTGTTACTCATTAAACAGTGCGCGACAGTCAAGAAAATCAATGCAACCCCTTTATTGTTTTGTTCTATTTGATTTTAATGTTTTCTACTTTTTCGACTCTGCAAGGAAGAAAAATAATGTGCATGTTTTTGCGGCGCTAATGTTGAAGAAATGACGCATGCAACGAAAAATAAAATAAAATTGAAGTAACGACCCTCTGAGAGGCTGTTGTCAAGTTTTCCCGGCACAGAACAAAGTATTTGCAGAAATAACATGTTTGCACAAATTCCGGCATTTAAAATTAAAATTTTCGAACAACCTATAATCTTTTTCCTATTTGCAATTGTCCACGTGCAGATGATCGTCCTGCAGTCGCTACACAAGTACCAGCCGAGGCTGCACATCGTGGAGGTGACGGAGGACGGAGGGTCGGAGGACTTGAACAGTGACGTGAAGACTCAGAGCTTCACGTTTCCAGAGACGCAGTTCATAGCCGTCACTGCGTACCAGAACACTGATGTAAGCACTCTATTTATATGTCATCAAATTAAAACTTTGCCGTTTTGAAGATGTCAATCAGGTATATATTCCCTATATTCATGGGACTTGTGATTTTTAGACATTTTTGGCAATGTGATGCTCGTTTAAGCTTGTTTTCTGTTTTAGCTGTATATCATCAAATCTTTCTTCTGCTATTTTGTTTCAGATTACACAGCTGAAAATTGATCACAACCCCTTTGCCAAAGGATTCAGAGATAATTATGATTCGTGAGTATTACTTTTCATGCATTTGTGTGTTTCTGTTCTTGCCTTTACCTCAGTAACAACACTCAATAATGTTTGATGCTGACTCAGTTCGAGAGAAATGTTCATCTCAGGACTTTTCAATGAACAAATCCTTTGCAACACATTTATGAGCATATGTATTTTTTCCAGGATGTATACAGCTGCAGAGAATGACCGCCTCACCCCTTCTCCAACTGACTCCCCCCGTGCCCACCAGATTGTGCCCGGTGCCCGCTACACCATGCAGCCCCTCTTCCAGGATCAGTTTGTTAATAACCTTCCCCAGAACCGTTTTTACAACAGTGAGAGGGCAGTGCCTCAGACCAACAGCCTCCTCTCACCTCAGACAGAAGACGGAGCATCACAACGGTGGTTTGTCACCTCCATGCAGCAAGGGAACGGCGGCAGCACCAGCAACAAACTAGATCTGTCACCTTATGAAGGGGAATACTCAAGCTCCTTGCTTCCTTATGGCATCAAATCCCTGTCCATGCAAACCTCCCATGCTCTCAGCTACTACCCTGACTCTGCTTTCACAACCATGTCTACAGGGTGGGGCTCCAGAGCAGCGTACCAGAGAAAGGTAACTCCAAGCCTGCCCTGGTCTCCTCGACCCAGTCCCACAGCTTGTTTCCCAGACTCAGACAAGGTGAAATCACAGACGGAGGAGGAGGTGAACGGCAGTGGAGCGCTGATCTCCTCCTGGATAGAGACACATCCATCAGCTCTGTCCCTAGACAAGGCTGATTCTTTTACCACAGCCTGCAAGCGAAGGCGTTTGTCTCTTAGTGGTCCAAGCACAGAGGACTCACCTGCTGACACCAAATGTGAGGACCTGGTCTCTGCTACCACCAACAGTAGCTCCTACAGCAAGGAGACCCCCTCATCCAAAGGCATGACGGCTTACTATTCATTTTACACAAACCCTTGAATATTTTGTCTCTGAAATATACGTCCTTACTGAGTCCTCTTGTTGGAAAAAATATGTCGGCGGTGAAAAAAACAATATTCAGCTTTTCAATTTTGTACACACAGAACTTGTGTCTTTGTGATACATATTTTTTACTTAATTTTGTGGTGGCACAGGAAACATCAAGGATACATTGAAATATCTATTGATTTAGATTAAAAGTACAGAGAGAAATGTATAGCAAAGTAAACATCATCATTATCCTGAGATGATTTGGTATGGTTTTCCTGGACTACATCTTTTTGAACACACCAGTTAGTCTGAATTGGCAGTTTTGAAAGATTCAACACATTTCTTTAAGATACCCGACTGTATTTAACAGTGTTATGTATAGTGTATTGTGCACATATTACTGAATCTGCATTTACACAGAGGATTTGTGTTTACAGATTATTTATTGAAGGCCTGTATGGAATGTGTGCACTGTTCAATGTTAATATAATATGCTGTATATAACTTGATTGCAATGTTCAAATATTTGATATTAAAAAGCACATGTGCTCTATGGAGTAGCCGTGTTTATTCAACAGGCACCATTGTAACTGATTCATTCTATCACACTAATTTTCATTTAACAAAAAAGCATACAAATGTGTCAAATAAATGATGCATATCCTGTACTAGATCTTGTTTGGTAGAGTCTGCTCATTGCTCTTTACAACTAAGCTTGCACAGACGTGATGTGATGGAGGGTAAGAGCATTATGATTTGGTGGACTCTGTCGCACTCTAGTGTTTGTTTATTGTAATCACAGCTAATACAGAACAACCACTAGGCAACTTTAGCCTGTTGAGTTGTGATAGAGACCGGAGCTTTTGTGAATCCGTCAGAATTCACTTAAATATTCACATTATTATCTCAAAGTTGGGTCAGTTTATAAAAGTGGTGTATTTGACCTATTTTATTCCAAATACTTCCATTTATTTTTTAATTATGAGAATCTGTTGAGTTGACAGATATTGAACAGGGCAGTCTATAGTCTCATGTCCTTCATATTGCCATGTTGCATAATAAATAGGACACGCTCAATAATAATGATTGTATATGAAAGACAGAACTGACTGGGATTCAAAACAAACATGACGTGTAAGGCACAAGTCCAAATAATTGCAAAGTTGTCCCAAAGACTTTAGGCAACGATTTATTTAATTTCGGTGTCGTTAGAGTCTTCTGTGGACTCGACAAACTGAAGACACACATGAAGCACAATCATTTCGTGTCTGAAGAAAATAAATCATCTTTCTTTTCCTGTTGGGGGTTGTGGTGAAAACTGGCAACCCCACTAGCAGTCAGCAGAGAGTCAGCAGAGTCAACGGAGACTAGAGTTGACGGGCTTCGGGAACAACATCACTCCTGTGTACACATTATTTATGGAGCAGCATTTCCTCACTAAACGAGGAAACCCTCTTTTAACTGTGCGAGAGAGTGACAATTAATTCACGGGATCAGCTTTTATAACGGCAAGGTGTACCATCTGTGTAAGTCGAAATACTTGTTACTCATTGTTTACAGTGAGTTTATCAACTGTGAATGCTAAGTTGGCTAGCAGCGCGGCTAGCATGCTAGCTGACCCGCTAGCGTATGCGCTGTCGTTAGCCAACGCAGATGCTAGCGTCATGATGTTTTTTTTTGTTTTTAAATAACATACAGCTAGCAAGCCATGTTGTGTACAGTACTGAACACCAGTACTGTCAACAAACGGAGTGGGTTGCAAACAACGTCACCTAAGGTCAGTCGGCTGTTGAATCTTTTTGTCGAGCAGAAATGTACGTTAACAAAGCGTTATCGAGGACTGTTTCCTAAACTCAACACACTAACGTCGGTTTGAGCTAGCGAAAATGGTAAACACAACACAGGAAAAGGCCTGCACGAAAAGTGACAAGTGGCAAGCTACGAAAACAGACTGTTATATTTCCAACCCTTAACAGGCACTGTTGGTAAGTTAGCTTGAGTCTGATTTTGGTTGGAGCTTTTATTCAGCAGTGTGCTTAACTAACATTGTCAGTCAGGTGAATTAGTCATAACATTTGGAGAGTACCGTTAGCGTTTTGTGTTTCCATTTCAGAGACGATATAACTGTTCAAAGATCAGGCGTTAACTAAGGGCTCACTAAGCTGGAACACCTGTCTGTTTTGAATGTGTCTGTCTTCGCATGGGAACAAGTTACAGTTGACACAGTTTCCAGTTAACTTTAGCCATCCGGTTTCATTGTCTGCATGTGGATTGGTTATTTCTACCGTGCTTTTTGTACATTGGCTTACAGAAATATAATGTAATTTATGTTAACGGAAATAGGACTTGCGTCGATTGTGTCCCGTTCTGATATTTCCAAAGTTAACATGGATAACTTGCATATTCAACATGAATGTTCAGAATTTCACAGCTTGATTATACCTAGAAACGAATGTATGATACAAAATTTAAGTTATTAACTTTACTAGTTTGTTAGTGTGAGGAGCGTTAGAGTTCCGCCCCACGACCGTCCAGTCTTTGTTCCATTTTCCTCCGTTATACAATGGATTCATTGAGGATTTCTCATTATGTTTCTGATAGACTGAAACTTGATAGTCTTGATTTATACCCTCATTCTAAATTTCGTACCCATACCTATTTGTTTGTCAGCTAAGCAGCTAACTTTACTCCATGGAGGAGTCACAGATGCGTAAAACCTCATGTGTTTACTTCTGCATTCATTTGTCCACTTCTATTTCCATTCAGCTCTTTTACCAGCTGGGACAGAATGGAGCTGCTATTGTTTTTATCTTGTGTATATTGTGTTCCGTCAGAGGCTAAATGTGGTCCTGGAGACACCTACTGTTGCAGAAACTACCACTTCTACTTATGTATATTTTCTTTGGACATGTGGTGTGTGTAACAACCATAGCCTCACAACTATGCGAGATACAGACAGGACACTGTGCAGATGTGTAGTTCAGATCAAAATGAGGGCCATGGGTGTGGTCTAAGCAAGGACGCAGGAAGTAGGGTGGTAGGAAGCAGGGAAGGGGTCATTGCTTCCTCCACTCTACGCCCTGGCCCTGACATTTTAAGTCAATAGCATGTACAGGCGTCTACTTGGTATTGAAGTGTAGGCTGAGTTTGAAGACGGGTTTGGTCCGCCGGATGACAGCTGGGTATTCATGTAATATTTTAGTAATGTCTTCTGACCACTCACATGTCTGAAAGACAACATGTTGACTGTCATCACAACTGGTGTGATTCCATCACAAGATGATCTGCATTTTTTTCTCCTCAACTTCTGCATTCATGCTGCTTAAATGTGACATTCAGATTTCATCAAATTACACCGAGCAATACTAATTCTAAAGTATTCTGAATAATACACTATCTTGGAAAATGTTCAAAGATTACAAAGATTAACAGTCCCTCCCTTATCTTTGAAATGTGCAGTTTCCTTTGTAGTTCTGTTTAAATTGCTGATATTGTGTAAATATTGGCTAATGAGCCAGAGAGAGGGAACTCTGTTAAGATAAACTGTGGAAAACAGTTTCCTGCAAATGGCATATCAAAATGCGCTCAGACAACTAGCATTATACACTTTAAAGATTCTCAGAGAGCATTCTTTCTTTCTCGTGTACAAATAGCTTGACAACATATCAAGACAACACTTTGTCAAACATTTGCTTGGTGATAAAAATAAAAAAAAATGAATTGATAAATGTAGCAAACAACTTCAAATATTAGCGTTTCAGCCAATCATTTTTATAATGAGGTGAAATATATTATGCTGAAGGTAATGGTGTTGTGTTCTATTATTCTGTGCTGTAGCTAACCAAAATATATGAAAGCATCCCTTTGCCCAAGCAGTCATGGCCATATGGTGCTCTGGTGGAGGTGAAATGCTGACTCGGTGCATGTTGTTCTTGAGTCGAGGATATCTTGCTTCACAATGACTCCTGGTCTCAGTGGGATGGGCAGCTTTGGCATGGAGAGGCGGAAGCTCCTGGTGATGCCAGAGGAAGTCTTGTCCTTCTCTCTGTGTGAGCTTTGTTGGCACAATGCTGAGTTATTCAAACATAAAATGAAAAGAGACACAGAGAGATGGTGTAGAGTGCAGTTATGATGCGGACACACAGGCTTGTGGCATAGCAGCCTGAGCAGCCTTGGAGGTGAAGCTCTCCTCCCCGTGTGATTCAGAGGGAAGAAGTAATTTAAATTTCTTGAAACAGTTATTCAAATATGTTTGGTTTGTGAGGAGATTTGGCTTGAGCTTTTCAATGGCAGGCAGCTTTGTTTGCGTTACGCTCATAGACAATGCCAGATGTTAATGTATATTTTTTCTTCGCTAAGAAAGCCTGGGATTCAGCAATGAAGGAATTTAACTCTTGTTTTTCTTCTTCTCTTTAGGACATTCAGTATGTTTGCATATTGGACTTGAACAGGTTGAAGACGACGTGAGGCTGCATTGTCAGTCAGATCTTGAACCCACGGTAGGGGAAGAGATGGGGAACACAGCCACCAAGTTCCGCAAGGCTCTCATCAGTGGGGATGAGATGCTGGCCTGCCACTTGTTTGAGAGCAACCTGCAGTTCAAAGAGGCTCTTGATCCTAACTCTACATACGGAGAATCCTACCAGCACAACACTCCACTCCACTATGCTGCCCGCCACGCGATGACACGTCTACTCAGGTCAGGATGAGGCCCAGACAAAATCAAAACAAAAAGGCATGACAAGTACACATAATGTACACATTCTCAGTCAAGATATTTTTAGACAAGCTGCAGCTCTGTTTTTTTCTTTCAGGTGGAAATGAGGTTGGTTTTATAGATGAGGGACTAATTTGTGGTGTTTTAATTTGTTTTATATTCTAAAGCCACTCTTGAATAATTTCCTCATATTTGCATTCCTTATGTGACACCCTTTCCGATATCAAGGCCCTCTGCATTGTAAGAAACCTTTTTTATGTTTTGTCCCTATGTTTCTCAGTCCCATCTGTCTATCCACAAAGCCATCTGTTAGCAGCTTTTAGGAATGTAACATGCTGGGATTGAACAGGATGGGGCTCCAAGAGCTTCCAATCCCACAAGCTAACAACCTTACGTGTGTTCATCTTAGTGCTCCAGGGGCCTTTCTCCCCTAAAAGGAAGCTTTGTCAATTTTGCATTCTTACCCAACTTTAAAAATGCTAGAGGGGTGGTAAAATGGGAGCAGGTAATTGTGAAGTCAAGTAAAAGACGACTGTATGACTGGATTCTGGGATGGGTGGAGGGATGGATAAGTAATTGGATAGCTAGACATGATTAATTGTGAGGATTCTAGTTTGTGTATGCATGACTGAAGTCTTGAGAATGGTTAACTGATTTGGAAAATGATTTTCCTCAGGTGAAGCGATCCTCCTAAAAGTTAACACCAGTGTAGAAATTAGACCTCATATTCCCGAAATAGTTTAAATAGTTTAATTTTGTTTGACTCAATTAGATGAGGATAAGACGTTAGATATAGACAAAAAAAACACAAGTAAAAAGCTATGTGCTGTGCAGTTTTATGTTTTTTAGAAGTTCTATTTTCAAGTGAAGGTCTGTTAACATTCAATGATTATCACTGAAATGTATTTAGTTTATCCTTTCGGTATAACAAACAAATTGAGTGCATTGTCTTTATCGACAAACATTTGCAAAACTAAAAAAAAAACAATCATGGTTTAGAATTTGCAGATGTAGCCTGCATTGTTGACCAAATCTAAAATAGGTGTTGGTTTAAACCAAACAATAACGCGGTTTCTAGGCCTGGAAATGAACTGAAATCTCTGTCTATCTATTTTAGGTCTTTTCTTCTAGGCAAAGATGGAAATCCTAACAAACGTAATGTACACAACGAGACATCTCTGCACCTTGTCTGTATGGGGCCCCAGATCCTGACCTCAGAGGGGGCGCTACAACCCCGGATCTCACGGCCATATGAAGACGAACGGCGTCGTATGGAGTGTCTGCAAATCATCCTGTCTTGGACGGGAGCAAAGCTAGACCATGGAGAGTATGAGAGCGCTGATGTCAATGCCACCGACAACAAGAAAAATACCTGCGTGCACTATGCTGCTGCTTCAGGCATGAAGACCTGTGTTGAGGTGATATTTCACAATTGTTGGATAGTCTTGTCTCAGCTGAAGTAAAATATTCTCAAGTATGACATTTTTAGCCGAGATCAAAGGCAATGTAGATGGAAATAAGAGCCCCTCTAAAGAAAGGGAGCAATTTAAAGTAAAGGAAGATAAAAGGACCAGAGTGACTCCGATGTTAATATAAATTATTCAACATTTGTCATTTTATTAACAATGAATCTTTGTAGAATAATGGCTGGTGTGCTGCCTTGTGTGAGGGCCAGTTGCGACTCTGGGAAAGGGACAATAATTTGAATGCTCACCACAACCATTATGTAAAGCACTCCCTGGTGAGTTTGGGAAAGATGCTGTGCAACAAAGCACATCTTAACTCATCTCTGGGGCAGATGCATCACATGCAATAGTCACATATATAAATTATGCTAACACTGCAAGTCCCTCAGTATGTTCATGTTTGAATGTTGTGAAGAATCTAGCTGTGTAATCTTCCCGAGGATTTACACTACTGTATCATCACCAGCAACTACCAGATGGTTCTGGCTGTGGTTGCATAACTAATTGTAGATAACCAAATTGCATAACTATGCAATGCATATGTTATTTACATAATTCTTTAAAATTATATAATTTAAAACCGTTGCTTTATTTATTAGAGACTCTGGGCCTTATTTTAACCGCACAAGCTGTGTACACCTGTTATTCCTTATCAGCTGCAGGATTAACATGTTATTATTGGATTATTTCAGAATTCACCAAAGGTACCTTAGATGCTCTATACAAACAAACATAACTTCCTTGGCGGAGGTAGCAATTGAGATGGTCATCTCTGTCATAATTTGAAGGCATTCCCTCAGCTATTGGTCCTCAGCTGTTTGGTTTTTTTTTTATTTAAGATGTTTGAAACTACAGGGGCCACTGAGCTACAGAACATGTCACTGCATATGTTGTGGGCTCCTTTCTACAAAGCCTAATCTCCCTCTTGTTTTCACCTTTCACTTGTTTTCACAGTTTTTGGTGCAGAGAGAAGCGGACCTTTTTGCAGAGAATGACAACCGTGAGACTCCATGTGACTGTGCAGAGAGGCAGCACCACAAGGACTTGGCCCTGTGCCTGGAGTCGCAGATGGTCTTCTCCCTTGCCCCCGAGGCCGACGGTATAGAGACAGAGTACGCAGCCCTCGACCGAAGAGAGGTACAGAGTAACATACTAAGAGGGAGTAGGTATACTGCTTTTCTTTTGTCAGACTCAATTGGTGTCTTATGACATGCCAGTTACCAAAGTCTACTTACACATCATACTATCAAACATGACTTCCTCTCCATGACAACATGTGATAGAAGTGAACATTTTTCACCAAGATTGCAGGCTCTAACCGGTCACTTTTTGGCTGTAGTCCAGTGTTTAACAGTGTTTGTACAGCTATCTTTGTGAGGACATTCATTGACATAAAGCTAACCGAGCCCCTTGTCCTAATCGTAACTATGACAACTATGTATCTAAACTGAACCTTAACCCCAAAAAACGCACCACTAAAGCCAAGTGTGCTAAAGCCAAACTTCCCCTTTAAAGTTAACTTAGAGAGTGACTTTCCCAAAATGTCTTCACTATGATGGTTCCAAACTCATATTGGTCCTCAGAAAGATAGCTGTACAAGTACACACACACACACACACACACACACACACACACACACTAGTTCGCCTTAAGGCATGTGACTCTTATCATTAACAATCTGTTTGCTCATTGGGGTTGGTTCAGTCATGTGTCAGCAGTTATCTAAGTATTTTGGATTTGCTTCTAATACCTTTTATGCTCTTTCTTTCTGCTCCCACCCTCATTCCTTCCTCCTTTTCCTGATCTCATCCCCTTCACTACTCCTTCATTTTTCTGTCTATCTGCGCATTTCCTTTACTCCCCCATGCCCTCCTTCCTTCACAACCCTTCTCTGCCCCTGTATTTATCCTCCTTTACTTGTCTTCTCCTCTCTTCTCGCCTGCTGTCTAGCTGTTTGAGGGCCTGCGACCTCAGGATCTACGCAGGCTGAAGGACATGCTGATAGTGGAGACAGCTGACATGCTGCAAGCCCCACTATTCACTGCAGAGGCACTGCTGCGTGCCCATGGTACATTAAACACACACACTCTCAATCACACATCTGCTGGTCCAGAATCGATTGCCACAAGAGTTTCACTCATATTGCTTTTGCATTACAGCAAAAGGTGTAGCATTCCCATTTGTTGTTTATTTCTGGACTTAACCGAACACTGCTGGTTTCATTTATATATTCCAGCCTTGCAGCAGTATATTATCTATATTAGTTCTGTCACATTCATTGTTGCTTGCCTGCCTAGCTTCCTCCCTGTCAATCTGTGTTTGCCTCAGACAATTTGTGTTTCCAAAGTGAAGTTTTGATATTTATGACTAAATGGGAAAACTTTTAATTTCAGTCACATTTTAATGGCCAAAAGCATGAAGATAGGGTCATTCTCATTGATGGGTTTTAATTGAATGGAGATGGGAGAAATTGTTGTAATATTCATTATCTAAACGAGGACATTTAGAGTCGGAGTCATTTGATTGGAGGTGAAACGTGTCTCGCGGCTGATAAAGGCCTAATTGCCCAGTTGACCGGGTCATGTTCCTTATTTCAGCAGGTGGATTTTTCGTGAGAAAATTTGGAATAATTCACAGTCCACAAGTCATTCAATATTTATACTGAAAAGCTCGCAAGACCTGTTATTTTGCTTATGTGAGAATGAACAGCTATTCTAAAACAGAAAACCAGATGGCAGCAGGTCTATGTTGTTGGCTGCCTGAAAAGCTTTGGTGGTGTAGTTTCCACGGAAGTGTGACTTGTGTAGACGTTGGTGGATTCAACACTGTGCATATTAACTTGAACAATTGACAAACATGATGAACTGTAGATGTACATATCATGTGATGTGATAACTTTTTGCACGGATTAGAAGGCTTAACAGAGAAAACTAAGTATTGTTTTTTTCCCAGTTCAGATGGGGATTGTGTAAAGTTTGTCTGTTTGTCTTTGACACGTGTTCATGCGTCTTTCAGGCCTACAGTCACAAAGTGTTGTTTTATCATTATCACAAAATATACTTGTTATCCAGTAATTCTAATCAGTGGTGCTCCGACTAACTGACTATCTTCCTACAGCTGCACTTCTGCTATAGTAAGGATACGTTCTAAGTATACCTCACTGTCATGCACTCACAACATAACTGTGTGTGATAACATTTTTTCTTTGTCTTTTTCACCCAGATTGGGACAGAGAGAAGCTCTTAGAGGCTTGGATGTCCAATGCAGAGGAATGCTGCCAGCGTTCAGGGGTCCAGATGCCCAACCCTCCTCCAAGCGGCTACAATGCCTGGGACACCTTGCCCTCGCCCCGGACACCACGCACCACCCGCTCCTCAATCACCTCCCCTGACCATATTAGCCTCATGCCACCTGATGAGGATTTTAATCTGGTGAGAGAAGTCCTTAGGTCCCCTTTCAACATTTATTGATAAATGAATAGAATAAGGGGATGAGAGACACTGCTATGTTGCTATGTAAGAGAAAAAGGTGGGTCTCTAAAAACATAAGATTCAGATTCAGACCATGCAGTGCTGGTCAAAAAACGAGGGGATTTAAAAGGAAGCAATGTTATCCACCGTTTACAGTCGCTCCTTTGACCACCAGTCACAGAAATAGATTGTCTTGCTGCTTTATCAAATCAATACAAATGCTTAATTAGTTGAACGACACTCTTTCAAACAGGCCACCCTGTTGTAATTGAAATGCAAATCACAGTATGGAAAAACGCCACAAGCCTGTTCTTCAACTGAGTCAGTGGATGAATTGTGTTTGATCTTAAATTGGAATGCGTGTGCCAGACAATTTCCACTTAGCATAAGGAAACGCCCCATAAACCCATTGCAGGGCAGCAGACATATGTGCTGTGTGCAAACAACAAGCCATTTGATCGCTAACAGCAGACTCTGACAAAAGAAGAAAGAGAAATACAGAACAGAAAATGCAATCAAAGGGCAGCAAAAAGAAAAAACTTTAGCTTTGCCATTACAATTGCCAACAGCCTGAGTTGAATATTGAGCTAGTCACTGTTTTTGCTGTTATCCTGTCGTGCTTTCGGGTGTAACGTTATTGATGCCAGGTCAACAATGTTCATCCAGTAGCGTTAGCCTACCTTCACAAGCTGCAGCAGGTCTCTGCAATTTTGGAACAGCGATTGTCTTCAGGTAAACTACGAGCCACAGCTTCAGCACATCCCTCTTACCCAAAGGTAGTCCATGAAAGCTGCGTGAAGTGTGGTGTCTCTTTTTGTTTATTATTTATTATTATTATTGACATAACAGAAAAACTGTTCATCTCTGTACTCCACTCTCCCAGCCAGAGGGCAACTCTCACACATTCACACACTGTTGACTTCCTGCAAAAACTGAACTCCCTTTTTGAGCGCAAAAATGCTCACACTTATCACAGACAGTTAGCCTGTCCGTTCTCCAGATGACAGGAAACACAACTACAGCGGTTGCATGGAACCATGCAGACTAAAGTTATTGTGAGTTTTGCCCTGAAAACTGCACACCAAGTTTTTTTTTAATCAGGTCCCTATGTCACCATAAACACCTGGGGTGTTTATTTAGATTTTTTTAAATATTCCCTGCCACACCTGTCACTCTGCATGATATTGCCTTATTTCCCAGCTTCATAGTGCTTGCAGTCATTAGTATTCATGCCAGGGGTGTCTCCCACAATCACAAGCAGGACTTCCACTACTCCTGGGAGAACCGTTTCTTTTCCAATTATTGTTTCGGCACATATCGAATATGAAAGAATATCAAATATGTACTTCTTAAAAAATACACTTGTGAATAAGATCCCTCTCTCTTTAGGCCTGTAAGGGATGCCGATCATCATCAAAGGTAGACATATGAAACATCTGCCTTCCTGTAGGACATGGGACTTATTATTTAACGACAGAGACCCCAGATGATCGTTGTGTGGGTTATTGTCATTGTCTTCATGGGATACTGAATTTAAACAACCTGCCTGAATCTGTCCCTCACCTTAAGTGACATTTGTGGCTTACTTTGCGTACAACCCTAACAGCCCCCCTGTTTTTTAACTATCTTCTAATTGAGTTACCCATGTCATCAGTGTTGGCCTCCTTTTTCTGCAACTCCATTGAGTTGCATTCAATGACCCTTTAAGTTATTTATAACTATTTTTTAACACAGCTTCTTCCACTTTTTGCTCCCACCTCTGAACCCATGATATTTTATTAAGTAAGCTCAGCTGAACCCGTCCCACCCGTGCATCCCTAGTTTCCATCCCAAGGACACAATAGCCAGGCATAAGCATAGCATTGTAATGTATTCAATGCAGCAAGGAAAGCACAGACCTTTACGTTAGGGAAACAAAACAACCACTTCACAAGCAGGTGGCACAGCCCATAAGGGCAAACCCTTCAAGTCAGGAATCAGCAGTCCATTTACATCTGAAGGACAACTGACATGACTCATTTGAGGACAGCAACGTTCACATTATGACCAGAGAGGACTCATGGCTTGAAAGAGGATTGAAACAAGCTACCCGTCCAACTAAAATGACCACCACTAAACAGATAGGGTGGTCTATGACACCACCTATTAACTACCGTACTCTCAGGGTGTTGTCACGCCAAGAAAGTTAAATGCCCCGGACTCCCCACCAGTCAGTTAGAAATGAAGGAAACTTTTGAATGAGAGCAGCAAAGTCTTCAGTATTCCTGGTCGACTGGGAATTTTCACAAACACTGTGACACAAATATGGGCCAGGACATTATTGAATATTTATCTTGTTTGGTGCACACAGACCGGTCCACTAGCTGGGAATGTCAGACTCTGTTACTCATTATGTAGAAGGCCAGATCTCACAATGCACTGCTACAAAAGAATACAGCATTCGTATTGTAGAAATGAGTTGGAAGTGCATTATTCATAGAGAAGTGGCTTTTGTTTTGCTAGAATATGTGTTTTGAGAAGTTATTCATAATGATGGCAAGCTGATCCTTATATTACCTTCGTGCTACAAATTGGCAATGTTGTTACGTTTTCATGTCGTTTTGCCAAATTCGAATGTTAGATTAGCTCAACATGATAGACTTTATTTATCATTCACTTACTAATCTGAAAGTTATGTTTGCCAGACAATTCCCTTTGTTGTGTCCCTGCAAAGGCGTCTTGAGCTGTTCTAGGCCAAACGGCCGGGTCTACTCGAGGTCCTGTTTAAAAGTTATAGTTGAATATATCACATTCTGCGCTTTCACAAATCAATACTGACATTGCTAGAGTACACTGCCTCCTTAATGACTTGAGTAAGGGTTACTCTTTCAAAGTAACAGGGCTTATGTGCATGTTTGTGTGTGTGTATTTGTTTGTATCTTAGGTTTTTGTGGGTGTAGGAAAAATACGTGGGATGACAGAATGGCAAGCAGTTGGCCACAAGATAAGAAATGATCGTACTCTTGGCCTGTGCTGGCCTCAGGCCCAGTTTTCTTTTCATAAACCAGTGGTCCTGTTGTGTGTTGTTTTAGGACTTACTCAGAAAATTGGGTTTTTACGGTGAGCTTTATTTTGCTAGAGGTTGTACTATGGCCTGAAGACTGACAGCATCTTGAGGACTAATATCACCTCCTCTTTTGTCTCACAGTGTGGTATCTGCATGTCTTCCATCTCTGTATTTGAGGAACCTGTTGACATGTCCTGTGGTCATGAGTTCTGCAGAGCATGCTGGGAAGGGTAGGTGATTTGTGAATTTCCTTCCAATGATTTAATTCATCATCAGTTTGTGTAGCTCATTGTTGTCTCCAATTTATCCGCAGGTTTCTAAATCTAAAGATCCAAGAGGGTGAAGCTCACAACATCTTCTGCCCGGCCTTCGACTGCTATCAGCTAGTTCCTGTGGAAGTCATAGAAAGTGTGGTCTCCAGAGAGATGGACAGACGCTACCTCCAGTTTGACATCAAGGTAGATAGATGAAAGAAATGTGCACTTATTCAATGTCGTTCCATGAATAGCCACCAAGTAATAAAATTATACTGTTAACTAGAAAGATGAAAAATATGATTCCTGCAGTTTAGGTTAGGTAGTGATATAACCTTCATTGATACATAATGTTTATAGGGAATATCATTTGTAAAATAATTCATAACCTTGTGGGAGATATAAGTATAATAGTCACCTCACTAAAATACATTCAAACAATGGAGTATTGGATAGACTCTTCTTTGTTCTTCTGTTGACAGGCGTTTGTGGAGAACAATCCGGCAATCCGCTGGTGTCCACAGGCAGGGTGTGAACGAGCCGTGCGACTGAACACCCAGGGCCCTGGGGCGGCCACCTCAGACCCTCGTAACTTCCCTTTACTCAAAGCACCTGCTGTAGATTGTGGCAAAGGCCATCTCTTCTGCTGGTCAGTAATCAGTGTCCCACTACATATAATGTAATGATATCTATCAAATAGAGAACATTATTCATCAGTTTAAGTAGAAGTCAGGTATTGACAATTGATGTGTTCTACAGAAAAGCACTGGAGAGATCAGAAGTGTCTGTGTGTGTCAAGTTAATTCGTATTTAATTTGTGTGAATTTAAAAATCACAGGGAGTCCTCAGATGCTCAAACACTGTGAAATCGTAAAAAACTGTAATCAACTCGACTAATCAGAGTCAATCCAGTCAAACTCTGTAACGAGGAAAGCATGCCAACTTTAGGGAGCTAAACAAGCATCCCACGGCCAATTCAAAAGAAAATTCCGAATCTCTGTTGATAAACATTTTTCCAAAATTGAAGAGGAAAAGATATTAAAAAGGTTAGTATGACCCACTTATGACTAAATTGGTCTCAAGGTTTATGTAATTTTTAATGGTACCAGCCGTAGATATCTCGATACAGAAATTGTTATATACAACCATACCACTCTTCATTCCCCTTCAATCAGTGACTTCTTCATGGTATTTAACTTCAACAGAAACAAATACAACTACAGAAGTATTTTATAACAAAGTGTGGATTAGTCTTTGATTCTGTATATCCACATGTGCATGTAGGGAACATGATGTGAGACAAGATCCCAGATGCTGTGTCGTCGTCCATTTTTGGTCCTTGTATTCAAAATCCCAGGGCCCTGCAAAATGCTTCTGCAGCTCTCCCACCACGTCCACCCCTCCCCATCTAATCATACACACTTCACTGCACTTCACCACACTGTATGGCTCCTGAAAGTGGCCTTTAGGTTCACTTGTCAGGTTCACTCAGGAGCTCAGTTGACATGACATTTGGCGATGTAGCTGGATGTAACACAGACCCACTTAGACTGTTCCATTAATGTAAGGGAGGTATTTGGTTGAGAGGCAGATTTGACCAGCGGGTCGTGGTTGAGAATTTGACAGCAGCTTTGTATGATTAGTTTGTTCATCATTTTGCATACATTTCATAATGTTTGTATTGAAGAGTTTGCTTCAAGCGTCTTCATTACGTCTATCTACATCTCTTTGTATTCCAGGGAGTGTCAAGGCGAGGCCCATGAGCCCTGCGACTGTGAGATCTGGAAGCTGTGGCTTCAGAAAGTCAATGAGATGAGACCTGAAGAATGTGAGTTTTGACTTTAAAATGCAATTTCTGTTTCACAAACAGTTTATACATTTACATTTTTTTATTTATTCAAACGTGACAACACTCTGTACTAGAAGAAATAGCTAAAGCTACCTGGTGGTTGATTATAACTTATTTTATACACCACAAAGGTTACCTTACTCACCTAGACCACCCTGATGACCAACAATTAAGCATTAAGAAAACTGGCTCATTAAAAGCATGCAATGTTAGACACAGTCACTGCAACCTGGCCAGTCTAATAGAGGATTTAAGTGGCCCAGATCTCACATTGTTTGACGTGACAGCCGAAAGATAAGTTTTGTTTGAGACTTTCTTCCCTTTAGAATTCCCCTGATTCTGTTTTATTTTGGCATATCAAAATTGTACAATGGTTCTGTGACAATAGCCAAATATGCTGTTTGTGGGGAGGGGTTGAGTGCGGGGGTGCGTGAGCATCTTGGGAGATATTACCAGAATTTATAAGCAATACACATCAATCAGGCATGACAATTTCCCACTCAGTGCAGTGGTCTGTGGAGATAACGTGTAATAGCCATTCTCATTCTGTCTCATTATCCCTTTATTATGCCCCCCCTCCTACTGAAGTGGCTGGTGTGAGTGAAGCCTACGAGGATGCAGCCAACTGCTTATGGTTGCTCTCTAACTCCAAACCCTGTGCCAATTGCAAATCCCCAATACAGAAAAATGAGGGCTGCAACCACATGCAGTGTGCTAAGGTAAGTTCATGTGGGACCTTCCACATACCTGTCCTCATTCAGTACGTGATTATATGACTCTCTCATCTGAAAGACTCGTCTGCTCAGCAGGTTCTTAATGAGTAATAAGCAGATGGTGTTCTGATTGGGAAAACTACCTGAACATGTTTTTGTTTGACAATTTCTTTGACATAACCAGTTAGGGAGTTTTTGACATTTTTAGGTAGGTAGATACTTTATTTATCCCGAGGGAAATTCAATTTTTATTGATTTCTCTGGAAATAGTACACTGAACTTAATGAAATCACATATTACCAGTGATACAATCTATTCATGTATTTAGTGCGGATCCTGATAAAAGTGCAGAATCCAGTGGAACAATCTATATTTTCGTGGGGGGTGATGCATGTAATAGAAGAGAGGGTTATTTGAGGCATGCGCTCTCCAAGTGCCCTTCATGTTTGTACGGAGCTCAGTACAGGGGCTTTGATCTGGTAAATGTTCTAGGTCATATTTAGTGGAGAGCCTAAAAGCAACTACAGTCAAGCACATTTTTTTTTTTTAGTATTTCGGGTAGAAATAAATCGACTGCACGATGCCCTTCTTTCTGTGATCCTGTGCAGACATGTGGAATTTCCCCAGTCAACACACTACTTTCAGTAATGTTTGGCTGTTTTGGAACTAAACCATTTTCTGTGGATGCGGGCGGGGCAGGGCTTTGGAGGGAGGCCATTTAGTTTCATTTGTTACTATTTTTGAGCTTGTATGACTAAATGTAATAGCTAAAGCCACTATAAGCATTTGAAGATATGGCCCATTTTTACAAATTGCTTTCATTTCTCAATTATTTATTACCACACGGGTTGGAACTGGTGCATATCTGTGTGTGTATGATACAGAGAGTCTCGAGTGAATTATATTGCTATAAATGTTCAAGTATTTTGGTATTGCTTCATTAGCTACTAACTTCGGTGTAGCCCGAGCACATATGCTTTGCACAAAGGTTTCTGCAGTGATCAGTGATGGCCCATCTGGTCGAGGCTCTAAAGCCATCTTTCCCTCAGTTAGTTCCTTGATCCCAGATAACACAATGATTCATCCCTTTTTTTCAAACGGTTTCAAATACATTGTACTGAGAGGGACTATGACGTGAGAAGCCGGTGCAGGTGATCCCACACTGACTTAGGTGAAAGACTGAATTTTGCTCCTAAAGAAATTTTTACACTGACCGAAGAGAGCCTGTGGCCAAACTTCTCAGAGTCTCTTCTGCTGTGAGCCGCATCTATAAGCCAACTAATCAGAAATTACATTTTGCTTAATTATTAAATACTCTGACCATTTTGTCATTCATTCACATGTGTTCAGTATGCTGTATTTATCTGATTGTATCTGCTCTGGGCTTTGAGGACATCGTTCAGATGGAGAGCTAGATGTTGCAGGCAGTGTCTCACTGTGTGTGACAAGTGTTGGAGTGGGAAGTTGACCTGTCAATAAAGAAGAATTAAATGTTTTTCTAGGTTTTTGGTGGACCGTGATTTCTGCACGGTGGTTGTACTGTGAGTCAGTAATTTATGGAGCTAAATTTAACTGCGTGGGAGCTCCATTAGTGACTCTTATAAGGGGGCGTCAAATTAGGGGTTTAATAACAGCATACTTTTTATTTTATGAGCATCCTGATGATTGTTTTGAATTACTCACAAATGCATTGAATAGCTGATATCTGAAATTTGTGTCTAATTAAGGTTTTTACTATTAGTTCTATTAGTTCTATTTTTTAATTATTGTGATGAATTGGCTTATTACCTGTCAAATATCTTATTGTATCTCACTCCTATTACTCAAGTGTGTTGTTTTATTTTCAATTTACACTTGATACTCATTTGATATACAGCTTGGAAGCCTGGAAGTCCTCCAGTTAGTCAGAGTCGTTTGTCTAGCTGACTTGGACAAGAGAAGAAAGTAATAAGGAGGTGATTTAGAGAAAATAGACACTCGGTCAATTGTGGAGGGACAGACTGTGAGAATGATAATCACAAATAGTCATGTTGGCCAACTAATCTGTGTTGCTGTCACTGTGGCTTGAGGGCAGGACACGAGCAGAGCACAATGCACTCATACAGCCAGACTGCTCTGCGACAGCCTTGTCAGTGTCTCCATCCTACTCCAAGTGGCTGACTAGAGATGGAGATTAGTTTCTGAGGAATGGAGCAGCGTTCACAATCTGAGTGGCCATGGACACCTCAGCCTCTTGACCTGTTATTACCCGCTAAGAAATGACTTTCCCACTGTTGCTTGGAAACAAGGGACTCAGTGTTGCCAAGGAACATTTCTTTGTCCTTTTTATTGCCATTTCTCACTTTTTTATATTAAGTCTCTCCTTTCCGCATGCCGTCCTTGTAAAGACAATATATCCATGACAACAGAGGTTTACAACCCTCTGGGTTTTGTGTGAAATTTTCAACCACAGAAGTGCTTGTGGCATGGGAAGATGCAACCTTAATCAAATCAAATATAGTCTGAGGGGCAGCAGTGGGAGCATTCTGTGAAGAATTAATTTGAACTTCAAACAACTGCCTATCCCCTCTTTTAAACTTTGAAATATATAATCAAAAAGAAAGAGAGAGAGAATAGGTGAGAAAAACTGAGGAAAAGATGAGACAGGCCAGGTAAGTGGGTCTTGAGTCCTGGGTTGCCATTTTAGTGAGTCCTCACCCCTGATTTTGATTCTAGTCTCTTTTGAGAGACCAGTTAAGATTCAGCATCAAAACTTGTGGATGTTCAACAAACCTCTTCAACGGGTCCACACTTAGAAGTGGTAGGTGCCAAATCAGCTTGTTTTTTTATCAAGTCTTTGAGGTGTCAGCTAAATTATTTTCAGCAAAATAAAATGTGAGCTTGTTGTAATGTGAATGACGAGGACAATTTTATTTTTATGTTTTTTTAGGGTATTATAAAATGAGATCAGTGTACTGTGGTTCAGTTTTTTCAAGTCACAGATAACCAGAGGGGATTTAATAGATTCTCTCCCTGCAGTGTAAGTATGACTTCTGCTGGATCTGTCTGGAGGAGTGGAAAAAACACAGCTCATCTACAGGAGGTTACTATCGCTGCACCCGCTATGAAGTCATCCAGCAGGTGGAGGAACAGTCAAAGGAGATGACTGAAGAGGTACACAAACATTCAAACACGTTTTCCGTTCACCCCATTGATGTGAAATCCAAAACAGGTTTGGAAAGGGGGGCAATCACTCATACCTGCAGCACACTAACACAGTGAGGCGCAGGAGATGATTTAAATCATATACACACTAGTTTTTAGCCTATCTAGCATCTATTTCTACAGTGTGACTTCACTGCAGCACTTGAATGTAGAGCCCAGACACAAGTTGACTGGTTGCAGCTGTGCACATACAACAAGCTGTGTGACTTCTGACCACAGGGTCAGTCACAATCAATTCTGCCAACAGTCATTCAAGATGTAATAAGAAGTTCGTCCTTAGCTTTCACTTCCAACTGATAGCTCCCCCTGTAGCAATGTTCATTTCCTTGACTGCTGCAAACTGTCTTTTGCACAGGGAACTGCCTGCTCTTTAAATTATTGTTATGTCTCATCACGGTTTTGCAGGTAGAGAAGAAGCACAAGAGCTTTCAGGAACTCGATCGTTTCATGCACTACTACACACGCTTCAAGAACCATGAGCACAGCTATCAGGTAAACAGGCCTGGTTTGCCTGCAATCATGTGTCCTTTAGATTATGTACAAATAGCCTTGTAGTGGATGTCCTCAGTTGGTGCTTTCATCCAGTATAAAAACTGTCTATTTTGCCACTTGCTGTCCGGTGTATTATACTGCGTAATGATGAATGTATGGCATTTCTGTTTCATGAGTACCTTGACTAAGAAATTTTTCAAGACATAAAAACTGATTCTAACTTCTCTTTGTAGCTGGAGCAGCGCCTGTTAAGAACAGCCAAAGAGAAGATGGAGCAGCTCAGTCGAGCCTTAAGTGGAAGTGAGTGTGCAGTTTGCCATAATAGTTTCAATCTTTATTACGCACTTAGAAGTATCTTAATCTAGTCCTCTGATGTTGAGCTTTTGGAAGTAGACAAGAGGGAGACGAAACACAAAGATGCTTTAATAATGTATTACCAACAGTTGGTATAGTTATTATTCAGCTGACACACCTACGTTATTGGCAGGCTGTGCTTTCGGAATAAGCTTTGTCTAGAGCCCTTTAAACCCCCATCTGCACCGGCAATCATAACCTGTTTACCATTGCAAAGTTTCTCTCAGACACACAAAAGTTCAGTAGATTGTGATTTCACTGTTGTTACTTATGTTAGTCTGTCTGAGTTCAGAGTTTCAGATTGTGCACCAATCATCCTGCCCATTCTATTTGCTATTCGCCTTAAATTACTGTCACTTTTGTGTTTTCTGACGCTAATCTGAATTCAGAAGCAAGCTAATGCAAACTGATCTATTAATATAACCTATGAGATTTTGCCAGCTTGGTTCAGAGTTCACAGAAGCCCAGCAGTTCTCCACTGTTTACAATAGATACAGTACAAAGAATCAGCCTTGTTTCAGGGTTGTGACTACTGCTTTCTCATCATTATGTACTGATCTGCTGAGGCATGTGAGTAATTTAGGCTGGCATAGGGATGTATTCTACGAATGTGAAGCAGATATTCATTTTTGGTATCTGACTCTCTCTCACTCTCTCTCCCAGGGGAAGGAGGCCCACCTGACACCACATTTATTGAAGATGCGGTCCTAGAACTTCTAAAAACTCGCCGCATCCTCAAGTGCTCTTATCCCTACGGTTTCTTTCTGGAGCCTAAAAGCACAAAGAAAGAGATCTATGAGCTTATGCAGGTTTCAGTCCCACTTTTCTAACAAAAAAGACAAATGTTCACAGCAGCCAGGCTTATATAGGTCATTAGAGATGTGAGTTTTTTACTTCCTGATTTTCACAATCTGTCCCAGATATTCACGGACCTACTTTTAGCTAAAGATATAGTCTTATGTAATATCTGAGATATAAAATGTATTTACTGTACCTGCCATTTTTCTGTTGTGGCCTTGCATTAAAATGAAATGGCAAGGATCCCAAAAGTCTTACAATTAGTTGATACATGCACAGTAACTGTAAAAGTAGTTCAACTTGTACCTTTCTTTGTTCTAGTCCTTTGCTCTGTCCTTGAACATCACAGTTCAGGACTGGAATTGTTTTTTAAAGTTATAATTTAATTATTGCACGTACACAATATAACCCTTTTTTTTTTTTTAAAATAAATCAACATGCTGTCTTTCTTTCATCAGACGGACTTAGAGATGGTGACTGAAGACCTAGCGCAAAAGGTTAACCGGCCCTACCTGCGGACCCCGAGGCACAAGATCATTCGTGCGGCATGCCTGGTGCAGCAGAAGAGACAGGAGTTCCTAGCCTCTGTAGCGAGGGGAGTGGCCCCCAATGACTCTCCGGAGGCCCCCAGGCGCAGGTAAAATGCAGATGAGCAGCTCACTGAATGTGTCACTGTAACACTAATAAGGAGACATGGTGTGATAATGTAGCATTGCTGTAGTTTGAAATAATCACGAATTAATATGAAGGAATAAAATGTCAGCAATCTCAGATTGACAAATCCTTGTCTGCCTTTTTTTTGTCTTGCAGTTTTGCCGGTGGAACGTGGGACTGGGAGTATTTAGGCTTCGCATCACCTGAGGTAAGCATTGATGGATTTGTAGCTGTGATGTCTGTGTTAGGATTTAAACCACTGTGTTTTTGGATTTGTCTTTCGACACCGTATATCAAGTCCTCACAGAGGTTAGGGAAATCTCTCTTCTCTGACAACATCTAAACAAGGTAATGGCTTTATGTAGATCACAAACTGTTATCTGGATTCTAAATCCATCATCATGGTTTATAGGAGATAGTGAACTTGAATCATAAACAATCACTACACCACTGCTCTATGCAGCTTAAGGAACAGATGAATCCCCACATGTTTGCAGCTACACAGAGGCCATTGTTACAATTGTATTCAAATAAAATTATGCAGCCCTTCATTATATAGCTTTTCTTCAAGTCATAGTGTATATCCACATTTTTAATTAATTTAAACTCTGCTTGCTTGAGTTCGCTGTGTGACAGCACTGACAAATCGTAATGACCCAAGAATCCCTACGTTATTCAACCCACCGGAGAGTGCCAGATGGTCCAGTGTTCCGCTGTGTGCTCACTTGGAATGATTAAAAGTGTAATACCCTGGCAAACACCTGAGAAGTTTGCTCCCAATCATCGCACATTAGTAACAGGCGTTTGTAGTAAACAATTACAGTCAGAAACCTTTTGACCACAAAATGTAGCTATTGACATGCCCTTCCTGTACAGCTCAGTGCACATCAGGAGTGGTGCATTAACATTGCAGTTTCTAGACTGGCAGGTCTTAAACATGCATGATTTTAATCTGGAACAGATTCACATAGTTCAACAGCTTCATCTCTCCTAATACTCTTAGTGTTGGTTTCCTCTCTAGTGTGAGAAACACAATACAAATATGCAAATCTTACATCCAACCTAATCCTCTCAGGTTATTGTGCTTATCTTCTAACAGCATAAAGCAGGCATTTCCCCATTGACAGCAAAATAGATCACAAGATCAGTCTTGTTTGCCAGTTTGATAACTGAATTTTGAAACTCCTTATTCACCTCCTGCTATGCATTAGGGAATATGTATAGCTAGTGTTTACGTAGGGTTTACTGAGTAAGTGGCCACGGCAGAACTAATACTGGTAGTTATTAATTCGTTGTTGTCATTATTACAACCGACACGTAGGTTATGTTTTTGCTGGCAGTTTTACTTTGGTGAAAATCCTGCTAACAGCAGACCTGAAAGAGCTGATTGAGAGAAAGAAACTCTATTACTCCTAACTTTTGTATTTTTTAAATGTAAATTAAGCCAACATCACAAAATCAGTCTCATTGACCTTTGATCTCTATGGGACAGTTGGACTGTTGTCTCTTGGAGGGTCACTGAGCACAATGTGAAAGTCACTTTTCTTAGAGGGATGCATTGTTTAAAAGGAAACAATTGTGTCCACACTGACAGAAAATGATGTGTCGATGTGATGTCACCCACTGTAGCCTCTGAACATTCCGTCCATTCATTTCTGTTAGGATGAAATCCCGAAAAAACCCTTCAACGACATATCGGAAAAACCAATACACCCATTTCTCTCCCTAATACCCTTCTGGCATTAAAACGGAGTTTCTACGGCTAACGGTGCGAAACTAGTTGATCCCAAAAGGAAGTGACATTTAATTCACATGCTTCCTGTGTGTCAGGATTTATACGTTTCATCGGTTTCCATTTCATATTCTCACCTTTTTTTTTTATTGATTCACCAACTTTTCCACCTCCCTCAAGTAAATCTTCCTTTTGTATAATTTTAACTTTTATTTAAATTCCTGGCGTTCCACTCCGTTGCAAACGAAATTAAAGTGGGAGAATGGAAAACTCACTACTCATTACTTTTTCTTCAGACTAATTTTGCAGCTTGTCTTGAAACGCTTATTTTAGGTTGTCTGCTGTCCCACATGAGAAAAGAGTTGGGCTTTCTGCATTGTTGCTCTCATCTGGAAGTAACGAGGAATTCTATCTGTTCATTGCTTCATCTTTGTTAGACTGACAGATGTGTATGTATTTGTTCCCTGTACTGTTCTATACAATGATTGGTTACTAAGAAGAAAAGGGATTATCTTCCAAACAACAGAATATCCCTATATATTCGGGTTATATTTCATTCTCCCCAACACCCTTCTCCTCATGGATTTCACCTAGAAAATAGGTTTTTATTTCTGCTGTCTAATTAAGAGCCTCT
The DNA here is from genome assembly GCA_901007825.1 of Macroramphosus scolopax. Lineage (NCBI taxonomy): Eukaryota > Metazoa > Chordata > Actinopteri > Syngnathiformes > Centriscidae > Macroramphosus > Macroramphosus scolopax. Next base: position 18,642 of record CAAKHC010003925.1, on the reverse strand, counting down.
GTCTCTCAGCCACAGTATTTAATGGGAACACCGTGGTAATAAACAAAGATGATGATTCTGCCTTCCAGGCACAGCTACAGATGGTCCACTCCATGGCTCTTATAGTGCCTGCAGATTATTTCCTTATGGGCTTTTCTTACAGCGGTGGAAACATGCAAGACACAAATGGGGTTACAGGCATTCGATCGTATCAATGTGACTTAAAGCCTTTTTGCAAATGTGCGATATGATTCGTCAGAAAATGCATAAAATTATTTCCTGAGACACGGATATACAGATGTTCAAATTACAGCACATGGAACATTTTCATTTACCCGGCAGCTGGGCATTACTGATTCCATCTAATATTACTGTCCTCAGTGTTGGTGTTCAGAACACTGAAACAATGATTTGTCCCCTGTAGAAATATTACTTTTCAAATAACTGTAGTTGAGATGAGATCATTTTTAGATAAGTCCTACCATAATAACAGATGTCTGAACAGGAGTCCTGATGTTAGTTAATTTCCAGTAAGTGGGTTTAGTCTAGACTTCAGCTTCATAATTGACGGTCTGGAGATTAGAGAGTTCAAAAGAGTCTTATCGTTCGATGATCTCGAAAGATAAGACGGTAAGATGACTTTGATCTTTGATAAATTAGAAGACTCATCCACAATCCTCTGGCCAGAAAACAGCATGTCGCTGTGTTGAGTCAGGGAAGTAATGATTTAAAGAGGATGATTGTTTGAATTGGAACCATCAGTTTTTCCTCTGAGATTTGAAAGTGGTAATGCTTTGTTGATTTTTTTTTAAGGAGTATGCAGAGTTCCAGTACAGACGGAGACATAGGCAACGGAGACGAGGTGACATGTCGAGCTTCCGTAGCAGCACACCCGACGCTGATGACCACAGTGATGGCACTTTAGGTAATGTAGTGGACAGACAGGACTCTCCATTGAAACATAACTTTTATTTGTGTGATGCTATTAAATTTGTCTTTCGCACCTAGTCTTATCAAACATCTCGATGATTTCACATTATACCAAGCCTCTGTAATACTGGTTTCTAATTAGCTGGCTGCTGTTGATAATTATCTTGCAGTTAAGTTTTGCATTTGTTGCTCTGCTTAATATTGGCATCAAAGAGCTGAAAGGAATTGGGATGTGAAACCTGGGTGTGACAGTTAATTAATCAAATGTGTAATAAAGTACAGTTAAACAACTAATTACAATACATTGATCCAGTAATCCTTCAGTTGTTTGTCACACTATTTTGTCCAGAGCCCCAGCCGAGGGTGACGGCACGAACTTTGGAAAGGCAAAACTGATTATGTTTATCAAGCCAGCATTTCTGGTCCATCAGCGTGCTGCTCTTCTGCAGTTTTGAAGCCAGCTAAGTTCTGTTGTGCCAAGTATAATTAATTGATTTCTAAAGAAGATACTGAATAAGTTAATTTCCTGGAAAAATGCTGAAGGCCCTTTTTCTGTCAGGGCTCTAGCACTCCATTTGCAGTGTTAACGGAAAACATGATGGTAGTTTGGAAATTAGCTAACTGGCATTTTGCTATCATCACCTGTTCAATTCAGTTCAATGACAGTATTTTTACTGGAGTTGTTGTCCATTCCTTTTTCTACACAGACGCGCAGGAAGTTGGAGGTATTCGTAGACAAGGTCCTCTGATGGTGAGTGCACAATATTCATTTCCATCTCGAGCCAAAACTTTTAAGCCTTTGAAACTTTCCAGGAGAAAGTACAGAAATAATCTTATTGATTTTAAATAGATTTCTAAATTACTCTCTTTTACTGTGACTGGCATTAATAATGAAAGCGGTGACAGCAATCTTAATAAACATATTCCTCTTTCAAATATGCACAAAGATAAATAAAAATGCATAGTAGTGGTTGTATGGATTGCCCTACGTTTTCAGTGGGAAGCAGCTGTTCAAGTTAACTATCTCATATATATTTGACAGGCTTCCTCACACCAAGGTCGAGCCGCTCTGTCTTTGTCAGGCCTGTTTTATACAAGCCAACCTGCCACCTGAAGGAAATACATGTAGTTTGTTAGGTTGCTGCTTTTGTGAGAAAACATTTTACTCTTCAACTTCTTTTTGGCTTAAAGTGATAATTTTCGATTTTGTGAAATAAGCTTTGTGAGTGTCAGACGATGACATTGATACCACTCGTGTTTGTACAGTAAGTGTGAAGCAGCACACAGAAGACTGCTAGCATAGCTTAGCACAAACAATGCTAGCATTGGAAGATAGTCCGGCTTCATCCAACTGTAGCAAAATCTACCTGCCGGCACTGCTGAAGCTGCAGTCAGACACTCTGACAGTCTTTTTCACTTGAATGGTGGCAGTCTGTTGGCCGGCTGCCAGAGGGCTTTGGCAGAACAATCGGCAAAAAGGTTGCCTGCAATGTGACATGACCTCGTAAAGGTGCTGCATTGACCAAGTTTATAGGCTAGTGCATAGTTGCCGCCCTGATAACTTTCCAGATTCCAATTCAATGTTACAAACTGTTCCGCAGTGTTTTGGTGACTGAGAGGAGTTTAAACGCATGAATCACTTGGCGTCTTCCTGGATTTTTTTTATTGTTTCACCAGAACCGTTAAAACCCCCCCAACAACCTGCTGCATAGTTTTACCACAGGGCGGTTTTGAGTCAATATACCAGCTGGACAAACAGGATAGAAACTTACCTGAGTCTGCTCTGGTTGCCTAGCAACTGGCTCTGGTGAGGATAAAGTCTGGCACTTAGTCCCTGGTAAAACAGCTAATTTTCCTTTTGGCATTGATTCAGACAAACAGTTTAGTTCTACTAGTAGAAGGTAGTAGACACGAGAGTCTTCTCACCGTCTGATCTAATTATTTGCTTGTAATTCAAAACATGTTTCATAAAATGTTCAACTCTTCGATTAAATAAAGAATACAAATTTAAATATCACATCAACCTCGTAAGGCTATTAAATACTCCAAGAGTATTAAAGCTTGTAACTAAGATATATTCCTTTATTAATCCTAAAGGAAAAGTAAATATAGTCAGGATTCCTGACTATTGAAGATAAACAGTGTAAACTCTGAATATGCTCAAGCTAACCAAAATCTTAATGGCCATGTGTGGTGATTCTACATCTTGCTGTCAACAAATCCAATTAAAACACCACTACTAATAATGAATTGATGCCTTACCAGCTCTGTACATGTATATTGTTGTAGAAAAACACATCATCAGCCCTGTCGTTGCACTGGGTGACATGTTCCGTAATTATAATAAACATGGGCGCGGTAATTAATCTGATGCGGCCTCATATACTCCATTGTGCCGGCAGAAATACTCATTAGAGAACCAAAACCACAGCGGAAAATAATCACCAACAAATGTACTGCTCACTCCGGTTTAAGAAACCATTGATTTGAAACTACATGAAAATGAGAACATGTATTTCTGACATGTTTTTAAGATAAGTCTTGAATGGTCTTTGGCCTGAGAGAGACAGACTGGCTTCACTGATAAATGAAATATTGACCTGCTGGTGCGTCGCCTCACTGACAATGTGATCATGTTGGTGTATGTTCTTGCAGGGTCTCGGTTCTCTGGATGATGACGACCCTAACATTCTACTGGCTATTCAGCTGTCACTCCAGGACTCAGGGATGGCAGGCGGCGGGTCCAATCATGAGGTCTTTGCTAATGAAGCATCACTCGGTGCTATTGGCACATCCCTGCCTTCGAGGCTTGAGCAGAGTCCGCCAGGTGTAGACGTCCTCCGTAGAGTTTCCCTAAGCAGCTCAGAGCTGCTGGAGCTGGGAGACAACTTTGCTAGACTCGGTAACATCAACATCAGCAGCCAGTACTCTGCCACTGGTGTTGTCACCTCTGTTCAGCACTGTGAAAGTCACCATCGGGCATACGGGTCTTCTTTGCCAATACCAGTGGCTCCAGGTGGCAGCAACTCATCAACAGGCCTCTTCTCCTCCTCCAGTGACACATTAGACTCAACCACATGCGGCAGCCATGACCCATCCTCTTCCTCTGCCTTAGCAGCGAATGCTAACCTGCTGGGCAACATCATGGCTTGGTTCCACGACATGAACCCTCAAGGTATCACCCTGGTTCCCTCAACCTCCTCCGACACTGACACAATCCTGGAGCCTCTTCATGCAGGCAGAGATGGATGCCTGCAGGACGAAGAGAAAGCCGGGGTCGTTGTCCTCAGTGAAAGCAGGAAACCTCAGGAGACAGCCGATGTTGGTTTTTGTTCTCAGAGACTGAGTGACATGGAGGAAAAGGAGTGCGCCGTCGCTGAGAGACCAACCCAGCTCGACCTTGTGGGGCTGAACACCATGCCACTATCTTACATGTCCACCCTTGATACAACTAGTGACCATGCTGGGCGAAGAGGCTCAAAAGTCTGCCATGTCGACACTCCACAATGTGACTCTGTATCCGACCAATTGGCCAGCACAAGCTCCTCAGAGTGGGAGGAGCAAGTGCACTTGGTATGATTGGCCGAGTTGGGAAGGAATTTTTTTTGGAAGGCCAAAAACCAGCATAGAAGACAAATTAGAGTTGAGGAATGTGTGTTAGTACTTCAGGTGGAATGTATACAGAAAGAAGAATGTGACACTTCGTACCTGTTTGGAAAGTGTGGGGAAAGTATTTAGGCTCTTAGCTTCAGAGCTGGCAGTTACTCTAGCACTGCTGTCAGATCTGTTTCCTGTGTTTAGTGTCAGCTCCCCAATAACCAGCTCTCCTGAACAGACAGCACTAACTGATTGAGAGATTACATTTGATAACAATTCCCAGAATATATTTCTGAAAATGGATTCTGTACTGATAGATATATCAGTAAGTTGCTTTTTATTACAATCAAACGTAGAGGAGAAAACACTTTGGCCTCATGTAGGTGTTACCTTTTGTCTACTGGAGAACAAGCCTACTGAATGTGTTTGGTTCAGGACTGAGGGATGTTTATTAATGCATCTGGCGAGCAGATACTATGTTGTTTCAATATTGAATCTGTCCATATCTGCCTACTTTCTGGGTGCCAAACACTGACTAGCAAAGCACAGTTTGCAGTCACCAAGTGGATTCAGTCACCAAGTTGCAGTCACCACGGCAAATTGTGCCGGCTTATTACAATCTCAACAGCTACACTTCAATGTGAAAGTCTCGAGCCATATTTGTACACATTCCAGATGAGGGGTTTCTTTCCAATCTCACTAAAAGCTGTAGATTTTTGGTTTAAGAGAACTTAACGAGTTAAGTTTAAAAAGTAGGTAGCACGCTCAGACATTTCAAAATGGACTCGATGATGCGTTACTCGTTTTCAAACTCTCAATCTCAACGCACTCAGAAGAGCAAATGACTTCTGAGCTTTAAACACGGGCTCAGAGGGGGCGGCTGGATATCATTCAGTCCATATCGGTCACTCTGCCGCAGAATATTCTGAATTTATTGTAGCTTGTCTTAATTTAGTGTTTGGAGGTCTGCAGCTGAATGCAGAGTGACGGTGTGAAAGACTGATGAGCAGACAGACTCGTCCTGTTTATTCTGCAGGAAAGGCCAGTGAAAGAGATGATCAGGCAATCACGTTCAGACTTTGGCAAATGAATCAATCAAGCCCAAGTCACTGTTATTTATCTCTGGGTCTTACTTAAGTGTAATATAATAAAAAGCCTTGATAGCGCTGTGCAGATGTCCTGGACTGCAGGGTAACGCATGGAGGAAACATGAATGTGTATCGCATCTCGACACATCGGGAGTCCATGTCTCTGAAACCGTTCTCTACGCAGCTAGAGATACAGTGCCTTTATGTCCAGCACCATTATTTAATTGTTTTTATGATTTTTACACAGTATTTATGGTGTAAACAAAAGCACCTGTTACCTTAAAGCAATTTCTCTCACATACGATTTGTAGTGCGCAAACACGAGTGCTTTTTTTTTTCATAGAAATATTTGCAGCATGAGACTTTTTGTTGGTTCTAGAAGTATTTATGTTAACTTTATATGGTTAGGTATAATGAGTTTTAACGGTTATAGTCACACTTTCAGATCGTCGTGTCTCAGTTTGGGGGTAGTCGGGCGTCTTGGCCCTTCTAAACAGTTGTTTTTTTCTGTGGTTTAGAAACCACAAACACTGTATTGACTGCGGATGAGTAGACCTACTGTACGTGTACCATGTATCTCACCTGAAGACACTAAAACGGAGGAACGTTGCAATATAAAGTAGGTATTTATTTTAAATAAAACTTACCCATTGAAGGAAAGGAATTGTGAATAACCATTGTAAACTGAAACACACGATTGAAACACTTAATTCTGTGTCGTCTTCAGACTATTGCCTGACGCTATTGAAGTTAATTACCTTTCTATTCCGACACGCGGATAGAGATGCATTAAATCTGAAGAGAGTGATTGCTTCGACAGGTTTTCTTGAAGTTGTTAAAAACTGTGAGTGCCATAAGGTTAGTTGAGCTGTTTTCCTTCTGTGTCACAACAGTAATGTCCAGGTGACCTGGTTTTAAAGCAGCATATAACATTTTTTTTATTTCCTTGAGATTTTCTATTGTAAAGCAACTAATCCTTGAAATGCTATTTGCACTTTCGTAGTCTATACTTGATACATTCCCTCTTTATATGAAACATGGTCAATGTGCGATGCCAATAAACTGTGTTGAGTTTTAATGAGCATGTTTGTGAATACACCATCAACCCTCTATTTACATGGAGTCACCCACATTCACAACAAATATATATCAGAACAAAAATATCCTCCAAATTCAGAAGACTGAAAAATATAATTAAACACCACATTCATGGAAGTAGAAGTACATGAGAGGATTAGTACTCAAAAGAATGTTCCACAGTTTGATCTTGAAACGGCAGAAGGCTTTTCATGTGCAGTTCTGGACTTTCAGGTTTGTTTTTCTTGCCAAGGAGGTTCATTGTCCGCGGCAGATATTGATGATTTGCAGCAGGACAAGGAACAGGGATACAATGTCCAAATAGAGGTTGAGAGCAGCAAACACATACTCCTCAGGGGACACTTCGTATTTCCTGTGTTTCCCGCCCAGTATAAGCTGGGTATCATACACCAAGAACTGCAGGGAAACAGAAAGATGAGATGCTTCAACACGACTGACACTGACGTCCGAAGACAACATGTTGAAGTGATTAAAGAGACAGTGAGAGTGTCAGTGAAAGGAGCTAGTTGTAAAGAAAACATGGGCAGTATTTCTCCTCTTTAAGAGACGGGACTGGAGATAAACGGGGTATATAAATAATTCTGTAGTCAATGTCTTGCAGCCGAAAATAAGATGTGACTTGATCCTGACAGCCTGCTCGGGCTCTGTGTGCCGTCGCAGTTTGTTCCAGTAGCTGACGGGATGGGTCACAACATTTGTTGTTAATGCCAAAGGCATGCAGAGGAAGTGGCTGTGAAAATGAAGCCCCCCACTGCTAAACGGTGTATAATTGAATTTAAAGGGCACAAGGACATCAGAGTCTCTCTGTTTACACTAACTACTGTGATAGACACTGTAGGTAGGTTGCCAGGCTGTGGGATCAGATCTTCCAACTCTTATACTCACTTGACATTAAAACCTTTCTTGATGATGATATGAAAGGTCGTTTAAACTCGGTTATCAAACCACCTGTTGTGTAGGAGCACGTATACTGAAAGTACTTACTAAAGAGAAGAGTAAGGTTCCCAGGCAGGCGTAAAGGATGTTTAGATACTGTTGAGAAAATCAGAGACATTGAAGGTTTAGCAACACAAATGTAGAGCTCGCACTTCCCATTACCTCATTCACAGATGTTCACATATACGACAGACACTGAGTCATCTCTGCTCTCTGCTTTGATATTCTATATGCCTGCCGACTCATCCCAAATCGGCGAGGAAAAAAAAAGTGTTATCAATGGATAGAAGGAAGGACGTGAACAGAGTGTTACTGACAATCCCAACTCCTCTAAGTGTCCTTGAGCAATACACAGAACCCATAATTGTCCCTGATAAGCAGGTCGGCGCCGCTAACAGTGTGTGAATGACTGAATGAGGCAACATTGTGAAGCGCTTTGAGTGACGTTTAACTGGGAAGGTGCTTTATAGATTAGGGCCTGTTCCCTTTCTTCTATCCTAGCTGTGCTGTATATTAAAACATGATGGTAAAGGGTGGACATGATATGCGTTAGACGAGCAGTGTTTAGTTCCAGTTCATTTGTCTAATGTAAAAACGGCTATTTGGAAATCAACAGAATGCTTATTGCTGTAAACACCCAGCTTGAAGCTAAAACACAGCTGCTGTCGTAGTCGACCGTAGAGCATGTTTTAAGTGTGTCAGTCTGGGAGGTTTGAGGGTGCAAAGTCTGTTCTTTCCTCGTCTCAATAGTCGGGCTCAGCACGCAGGTCAGTGCCGCTGCATCCTGACAGTCTATATACTCTCATCCTGTATCTGCACCCCACTGCTATTCAATTCACAGCAAACAGAGGCGTAAACACAGCCGCCTCTCCACTAACCTGTGATCGGAGGATTGCACAGAGCAATGCAAATGAAAGGAGGGTCCATGCAAACACCCACAGGCTCCCACTTAATAAGGTGAAGTCCCACTGGTGCAGAGAAGAGAGAGACAGAGAGCACTGAATGTAACAAGCTTCTGCAGCCCGTGACTGGAGACCCAACAACTCATTTACACACATTTCAATAAAAGCCAGAGCACTCAAGGTCGTCTGCATTGCAGCTGGGCTCCGGAGCGTCACACATTACTGAATGATGAAGACATATTACATTTTTAATACAAGAAATCACTAATGAGTCCGCATATAATGATCCCCGATAATTAATGAACCAGATGCAGCGCGGGCACGGAGGACGGGATGTGGCATTTTGGCCCGCATGCCCTTTTCAGATAGACGGGAAAAAAAAGATGGCAGTTCCCACAAAAGAATCATTATCACTGATCACCTGAGGAGTTATGAGCTAAAGCGGGAGGATAATCAGTCTGCGTGACATTTACATCACAATGACAAACACAAACAGCTCCGCGCACAGCTTGTATCGGAGAGCAACCGCTGGCAACCGCTGGATGGATGTAAAGACATAAAAACAAACCAAAAGTGTTTGTGGATGTGACTCATCGCTATAAAACCACATATTTTATGGCCGTTGTTTTTTTTTTTTAGGAGGTTTAGTTTGTCCGTTTGTATCGCAGCATTCAAAGGGATCTAAGCAGCTTCCATCCACATCACTAATGAGCAGTTAGTGTGAGACCAGATGTGTTCTGAGAATGTACATCGTCATTAGATAACTGCCCGACTGTTTATCAGCGTGAGCGGGAGAAGTAAAGTTCGCAGCTCCTTCTAACCTGCGTTTAGAAGCAAATTAACAGACACTCTAAATGCAGTTCCAGTTTGGCCCATATTCATTTTACTTGTCTATTATTTTTTTTAATCCCACTGTCTGTTTGAGCACGTTTATTGAAGCAGCATGATAGGTTGGTGCTGGAAGTTAGAATCGACTGCAGCTTTCTTCCTCTTCCTATATTGGCACTTCTCTGAGAGGGTTAAAAGTCTTAAAAATCAGCTCTTCTTATTTCATCTTTACGCATGCTTTTGTTAGCTGTTCCACTCTTATAGAGCGAAATGTTTAAAAGCCATTTTCCCATCCTCTGTATTAACCTGATGTTCTGTGAGAACAAAAAAAATCTGATTTACTTTAGTGAGAAAGTCATGAATAATGCAGTACACATGTGAAGTACTTTAGTAGTATATTAAGTGAATGGTATACTTCATCAACAGATTTAAGTGCAGAGGCAGGAGAGTGCATACAACTGTATTACCATTGTCCAAAAAGATGAAAGAGTTTAAATGAACAATTAGCTTTCTTTACTTCCTTTGTGCAGTTCATTTTCTTTTCCAAAAAAACCCTTTTACAACCTTTGACGCTGCCTTAAACCACTTCACCGAGATCCAAACCCTGATTGATAAGTTTTTAAAGGTCTTGAAAGTCGGCCACAGAGAATAAAGCTGATTGACACATAAACTGATCTCAGCAGTAACCATTGTCTTGCAAGGACAGCGATCCCATCAGTGTTTTAAATCTTCGCCGGCCGATGCAAAGCCATCGCAGCAAGAAGAGCCTCAGCTCGAACTGACACCCGAACAGGAAACACAGCTCGGCATGTCGATACTCCCCACTGACTGCACGGCCAAGTCACTGCAGTTTGGAACATTTCACCGATGGCTGCACTGCGAACTGAAGTCAGAGTGTGTGACAGATCTTACCTTTGACTGCATGGCAAACAGAGTCAAGGATAAGGACACCAGCGCTGTGGCCCCCACCGCCCACAGGACAGCTTCGGCATCAAAGTACCTGCAGAAGGGAAACATCAAACAGACATGCAGTGATGGAGGCGTCCCGTAGTACCACGTCCAACTAGTCGCTGAGCAGAGTGGATACATGAACAGTGGTGTTGTGTTCAATATCAAATGGGACACACTACTTTTTTTGTAAGACATTCTTGTCAGAGCCCCCACCAGGCATACGTTACATAACAAATTATCTATATTAATTCCATATTAGTTAAGGCCTCAGTTATGACAATATCCTATGAATATGATAATCTGAATGTATTATTCATAATTAGCCTTGGACTAATGTTGTGTCAGAAAGCAGTGTGTCGCAGATGGGAGAGGTGACGTGTGTTTCCACAGGTACACCTGCAGACGCTTCAGATTTATCTCCGGCCCAGAATCTGGAAAATGTGATTCCACATGCTTTTTTTCAATTTGGTAAACCTGCGGTGATAACATCTTATCAGGGTTTGACGGCTTCATTGCCGCCATCCAACACGCCATCAGATACGGATGGAATAGACGTATTATTGTGTAAATGAGTCGGCGTCAGGTCGCGATTCATGCTCGGGAACAAAGACTCACGCCGCCACGGATCCGAGCATCAGGCCCTCTGCTACAGTCTGACACGGCGAGAGAGAGAGAGAGAGGGAGAGAGAGAGAGAGAGAGAGAGAGAGAGAGAGAGAGAGAGAGAGAGAGAGAGAGAGAGAAATAGAAAATAAGTATACGAAAAACAAAAATGAAACGGTGTATGCACTGAAATGGAGCAAGAGTAGAGGGGGTTTAATTTGATGCCTGGCTGGCACCGCTACTACTTACAAACAGGCCCAGGGCGAGGAAATTGAGGGGGACTCGACGACGGAGGTCGCCACAACAGGAAAAGGCCAAAATGAGCACCATCACCACCCCCCTATCTCACACAGAATATAGAGTGTGTCGTAAAAAGCAGAATTCACTGAGTGGAATATTCATGCACAGCGTTGCTTGCAGTTTCCTGAGATTGGGACTCAGAGTGGGGTGACAGTTTTAATTTCAGAGATTTCACGAGAGACGTTTTCATTTGGGTAGCTGAGCAACAGGAGATTTGTAGTCAGTCAATGTGGTTAAAACAAGAACATCTGCGTTGTCTAGCCGATCCGACTGAAGGTTTTTGATAGCTTACATCATGGTGTAGGAGAACCAGTTGTTGGTCCACGTCCATTCCCTCAGAGCGGGCCTGTTATTTGATAAGCAAATGGAGAGAGGGAGAAAGTAGTGTTTAATAGAGGTGCCATTTCATTTGACAGGGTAGTAGAGTCTTTTTATTAAATATTAACAGAGGCAAGGCATTGTGCACAGGGGAGCTCAATACAATTTATGAACATAAATTACTATTGCGGCGCTCTGCCGTATCCATTATACAAGACACGCAGCTCCCAGAGCACTGCGAGCAAAAATATTGTGAAGCAGAAATGTCTTTTTTATTCTCTCCCATCTCGTCTCACTTCGCCCATTATGATGATTTTAGTGCTCAAAGTTTATGTATTTTAACTGTTATTTTTGGAACTGTTTTTATGTGGATCGATGGATCGGCCTGATGTTGATTCATCTTCTGGAAGGTTTCCCCGCTGTAGATGTGACTCACCAGTAGAGAAAAGGGAGGATGATCCCGACAGTCAGAACCAGCTGCGACATCAAGGTCAAGTAGACTTTCCGAATGAAACCTGCTCAGAAAAGGATGAACAACCAGATCAAACTGAGGCAGATAGGATTCCACTCCTCCCTTCCTACAACACTCACCTCTTCGTATGGCAGCATCACTGAAGCAGCCGCCGTCCTCGGAGTCATCAGAGAAGTCAATTTGAGTTTGACCCAACTGCTGGCTGCCTCCAGCTGCTGCTTGGCCTCCAGGAAAGGGAGCGTTTCCATATTGGCCAGGATGGGACACCACTGCGATGTTCCCCCTCCCCACCTGATGAACACAAAGGTAATTATACTCAACAATATAATACAGCCTACGTCAAGTACCCTGATGCTGGAAGTTTTTCTAATTTTTGTATTTCCTTAATTTTCTAACACATAAATCTGTTATTTAAGAAATTTGACGTGTAATTTCTCCCATTTATCGATTTTTAATGAAGGCGATCCGTCATCTGTGTGTAATCAAATGCTACCACAGCTTGTCTCATGGTGATTAGACAGGTAGTGTGTGATTGCAACAAGCACAAGAAATCCCGGTTCTCTCTCACTATCCTGCTCGTCTTCCTCCAACTAGGCCGATGAAAATGTTCCACGAACCTGATGGCTCATCCCCGAATGTGAATTGTATCCGTCGTACTGAGGGGTGACGGGGTAGGGAGGAGGTCCATACTCCTCTCTGCTCCTGTTAGCTCGGTCCATCCCAACAAACGTCAGCAGATCTTTTCATCGATTGGACGCGCGAAACTAAAAGAGAGGGGAAAGTGTGAAATACAGGTCAGCTGAGGTCGTGGCTGCCAGACAGAATCCCATCAACAGTGTCATTGCTTTTTTATGTGCTGTTAAAATGGCAAATGAGGCAACGCCAGAGTGGAAGAAACAAATGTGTAATTACAAAACGAGGTATCACACAAACACTGAGAGACATCCATGACTAACACTCATAATTAGGGTCTCAAGCCTCCGTTTAATGGAGCCGTGTGTGTATTTACGGGCCGGATAGATGATGATGAAGGAAATACGAAGGTCTGATACGTATATAATGGACACACGAGAGGAAGGTAGTCTAACATCCCTGTTTTTTACATCCCTCATAAGAGGAAGAAGTCATAATCACCAACATGATTACTAGTTCTCTATGATAAAGTAAAACTGCTGTAAATATGACGACACTGGCTGTTCACTCGCTGCCAATTTATTGGGTGCAATTAGATCAACTAATGCAGAACAGCCCTGCAATAAATCCTCCTCTCATTAGGATTGTAATGTTCTTTTTTTCCGGTGTTTCAGAGAGTTGTTGATGTGTTTTATTGGTGATTTTAAATGTAATTTGTTGTGCTGTTAAACAGCTTAGTGTTACACTGAGAGGTATTTTTATACAGTGTTTTGTATAATATCAGTAATCAGCGTTGACCTTAGTACTCACGGCAGTGATTAAACTTCTGCTGTCCTAAATCACACGTTTGCACTTGTTCCTCTCTTCGATTTTTTATGTAGTCTGAACATTTGAAACACGAGATGGAGAGCATGAAGTGAGCATTGAACAGTGAACAGAACAGAGGAGACTTTGTCTGCATAGCCTGAAAGGCTTGAACATCAACACCGATGTTGGATGAATGAAGTACAACAAAGTAACACTCCTGTTTTACAAGTCCTGATAAAAGTGGAGTACGGCTCGACTTGTGACTCAGATCTTTTCACAAATATCAATCAATTAGCCTTCTAATCACTTCATAATGTGTCTTACCTCTGCTGTGGCGGCCGGGGTTGCTCCTCCACTCTGCACTTCCTGGAGCGTTGACTTCCCCTCAGGGCAAAGTCTACCTGCTATCAGCTGGTTTCCACAGAGACAGGACTTTACCTCCGGGGGGGAAGGATGTATCCCTCATTAGGCTCAATGGGATATTCAGAAGAAGTTCTTAAAATGCCATTAAACCGACCAGGCTGGATCTTTGTCAGAGCAAACCGTGTCTTGGTTCTGTCTGCCGCCGACACCGATCTGCAGAACCCTCGTAATAAGTTAACACCGGTGCTTTCACACGTCAAACACAGGTGTGTTTTAAGTTTCCATTTCCTGTAATGATCCATCATCAGTCAGCTGCACGTGATCGTACATGATCTGTAATGAAGAAAGGGGAACTGCAGCAGTAGTTCCTGTGAGTCATGTGACCTTCCTGGCTGACCTTGGTTACACATTGATGTCCACCTGCTTGTGGAAGCCGGTGGGTGAGTGTGAGCCGAATGAATGATGGACCCCATCAATCCACATCTGCAGAAATGGATTATGGATGCTGAGGTAGAATAGTTGAAGACGCACTGCAAATACATGAAGTAATGTAGGTCAATACAGTCTTAGTGCTTCTCCGTGGCGAATCGTCGCTGAAAGGGAGACAGTGAGGAACTCTTCCATCAATGGAAAACAACTTGAATCCATTTTTTAAGAGAAAAAAAAGCATAGCTCAAACTAAATTGTAATATCCCCATCTTACTCTCAATTAAATTTGATTACACTTAACATAATGTTAATTAAAGTGACATTTAAAGTGATAAATAACAATCAGTCACATTCCAGAAGGCGTTCCAGAAGGCGTCGGGACCGGAGTCGAACGCTCGGCTCCTGGAACGCGTACAGACGCTCGGCGACTGCTTGATTTCTTATTCAAAACAGGCTGCAACTTCAGAGACACAAAGAAATGATTTATGAACGATTATATCGGTAATTACTTTTTGCAGGAGAGAGAATCTCTACTGGGTGGGAGTTTTTAATCCAACTCCTGCATGTCACAGCAGCACACAGACGATGCTCATGTATCAGACACTGGGGGGCACTAGACTCCTGTGCTTCTTTTAATTGCAGTGAATTGGTTGGGACTCTCCCCTTCCTCAAATCCACAAACCCACCAAGCCAGAAGCACCCAAGAGGCTTCCTGGAATCTGCTGGCCTTTAATATTAAATGCTGTGTTTCATTCGCGTACACGTACGACTTCCTGGTTCTTTTTCCTGTTTCGACAGCAATAAAAACGAAATAGGGATTTGCCACGCGGCAGCATGAGCGTCATGTTTGAAAGGACAGACAGCTTTCCTGCTACGAAAACAGATCCCCCCCTCTGTTTCCCCGCTGATTGGTGTGTCAGTCAACACAGGCCGCATTTGCACTGCCTGCTCAAATCTGATGAGCTTGCTCTCACCTATTCATGAGATCCGAGTCGGATTTGAATGGGCGGCACGATAAACAGAGTCACATTTGAGCAGGCGGTTGAAACCCAGCCTGTGTTGACACACCAATCAGAGTGGAGCCCGGTGTGAGGCCGCATTTAACACTGATCTGATTGTCTCGGCGCTGTCCAAACAGGAGCAGCACATGAGGCACATCACACGGAGGCCCAATGTGTGGGGGGGGCGGAGAGATGGATGGAGGGATGGAGGGAATAAAAGGACCATGGGACAGCAGACAGACATGCAGACAGACAGACAGGTGTATGGAGCGTGTTCTCTGTCACGCTGCAGACAGATTGTGACAGGTCTGTTTTGTCAGGCTGCGACACTGTTCATTGGGAATTGGGGACCGAGGATCACAGGGGGGGTATCTGAAGGAGGAGATGTAGCCATCATGAGTCCCTTCCCAACTGCATGCGGTTCTGAATTACAGCAGCTGGCTGTTGTGGCCACAGAAGGATTTACTCTGAGAATTGAATCAGTGCATCCTGCTACCTCCGAGAGCCCCGGTGTGTGCAGGTCTGCAGGTTTGTGTCCTGAGTTTGTGATTTAAAGACCCGCACAAGCTGTTAATGAGGAACGGCCCACATCACACACATGAGCCTGTGTCACTGTAAATAATGAGACATGCCGCACTGTGTTCTGCTTAATAACATCAGCCGGCCCAGCTGTGCCAAATAATGAATATTATTCCAGTTAAAATCGTTATAAAATTTGACTCGCTATGAGGGCCACATCATCGCCGTTCTAAATGGGTTTGCATTATCTTGTTCTGCAAATGGCTGATATACAAACGGCACAGCTGCAGTCCTACTAACTCAGTGGACATAATTAAATGAGTGAATGACTGTTATCCAAAGTTGATTTATTATATTACTACTGCAGCAGTGATCACGAAGCTGCAGATGAATTAATCTTTATTAGAGACAGAGTTGACATTAGCTATGTCTACGATGAGCACTCAATTACCGAGTCATAATCTCCTAGAAACTTCTCTCTAAATACATCCAACGTGGGCCTTAATTGATTAGCAGTTGTGTTGCAGATATACAGTGAACACACTATATTTATTGGAAAGGTCCTCTCGACTGACGCTTCTGCACAATTTGTCCTTAAACGATATGAAGGGATAATTAAGAATACATCACTTTGGATTAAATAAATAAACTCACAGAATGGATTTCATTTTAATTGTAAATGTGGGACTTAAACATCATATTTCCAGCCTGTTCTTGATATGAAAAAAAAAATCAATCACAAGTTAAAGACGATCATGACAATTATAAAATATATATATCTCTTAAAAACAATACATACAATTCAGAATAAGTAAAGCTGCTACAAAACTGTACCAACAAATGTGGAATATTTATCATGCTTACTGATTATGAAAGACATTTCTGCATTATTCATCCACGTTGAGCTTACACAACGATACTCGGCTGCTTTTTCTCAGGTTTTCAAAAGTGCTCCGAACAGCTGAGTCACCAAATTGGGTTTGAAAGTGTTTCAAGTGACTTCACAGTGTTGACCAACACCCGAAGCTGCACGACAGTTTTAAAGTCATCGCAGACATCTGGCCTCTATTTCCTCTCAGATTGTTGAAATCAGATCTATGGCTTGTTTATATCGGTTAATGTCCGACCCATTCTATTGAAACGAGGGTTTGTTAGTTTCAAATAGCAGAGCTGATTATATGAGTATGAACAACAGTTATTATTTAGGAAACTACAACAGGACCACTTTGGATTTTGGACTTTGGACCACTGCTCATTCTTCTAATGATGTCCGGATGCTGAGTTTGGGATGTCGGAGTTGATTCAGAGCGGAGTGGAGTGTCAGGGTCGAGTTAAAGTTTCTGCAAAGCTATGGCAGGCTGACAGGCCGGGTGCTTGCTGCCAGGTTAAATATGGGCCGGAGCTCCATGAAATCCCTCCGGGGTCGGCAGCTGGTGTCGGACACACCTAATAATACCGACATGTTATGTGAAGAAAGTGCATCACCAGGAGAGACGTGTCAGATTAAGCAGGATGAACTCCAACTAATCTGGAGAATATTTTAGTTGCTAATGTAGTTGGCAAAATCCAACATGGATTTTGGCACCAGACGATCAAACCCAGCAGTTTCCTGATGTTATCGCTGTACAGACGACAGCTGCGGCGTTGTCATACAGCCACCGATATTAAAATCCATCATATCTCTCCCTCACATCATGAACAGCAGGAAGAGAACTATTAAAGTCTGTATGACCAGAAATCTGTTGGCCAACTTCCCTGCAGGAGGAGGATGAAACTCTCCTCTGGTCTGAAGCTCTGGGTAGTGCTGCTGGGGTCGACACCAGCTTCCTCCGTAGGATGACCGGTCAGGAGGCCGCTGCTCCCTCACACTGCTACATGCATCGTTCCATCGCCGCCCTCCCTCACCAGAAGCTCATTAGTGCTGCAGTGACTCACTGTCAACTCCTGAGGTACAAAGTGGTATTAGGAGACGTGGCGGTGGGGGTCAGACCTGGGATCACCTCTTAACGTCCTACCACATTATCCCTTCAAGTGTAATAGAAAATGATTTAAATGGAAGCAGGAAACAATGTTCCCATGTTAAAACACAGCTACATTTTAGGATAAAGGATGCATGCAATCATAATAAATGACAGCTGACACAGGGAGAGGTAGAAATACAGGCATTGTGAACCAGTGTAAACAGCATGAGTGAGAGTCAGTAGCCAGTCGGATGACTGACGGATGTCAGTGGACTGGAGAGGCCGTGCAGCCATCTGCTGTCAGATCCTCCGTGTCAGCGGTGGGCAGGGAAGATTTGAGTTCAGGTCTTTTCTTGCCTGACAGACAGTATTCAAACAGAGAAAATGGATTTCACATGACAGAACAATAACTGACAGTGACATTTCACTGCTGCTGCGGCTCAGACGAGAGGATCCGCTGCTGTCGAGTATCCTGACTCAGCCGTAAATGTAACGTTGCAGCAGGTCGTTAACACCGGCGACGACATCGTCATCACGTGTGTGAGCCACAGAGTCTTATGAAAGTTGGAAGTTTGGTCCGAACAACACGTGTTTACCCAAGCTAGAGATTGAAATCAGACCTGTTCCACCTTCCCTTGTGAGTGGTCGGTATGTGGGATACGCACTGAGTCACCGCTCAACTTATTATTACTTCACATTGTGGTGAAAGAAAAGTGCATTCAAGCTTTTAGCAGTGATTTTTAGATTTCAGTCCCGGCTTCAGCGGCGTGTGTTCACTCTTCCGCACTCCTTGATGGATGATATTGCACATTTAAGAGCCGGGAATCTGAAGGAGAACGTTGGCTTGTGGTTTCATTGGCACTCAACGAGCGTTCGAAGGTTGGTTACCCATCAATACGGGTTTAAATGTAAAATAGAAAACCTCAGTT
>CAAKHC010003922.1:10699-26673 GCA_901007825.1 Macroramphosus scolopax | reverse complement strand
TTGATGTTATCAGTAGCTTCTGTGTTCACCAGTCAGTGGGAAAAGTTCCTCACTGCAGCGTCCAGTCCTTTCTCACTGTCGTCACGCCCAAACTAAAAGAATCCAAACCGCCGTGGTTCAGCCTCAAGCATTAGCGGCCCTGAAGCCTGGCGAGATGGATTCACCCGGGATCTGTCCGACCCCTCGGGGACAACGTCCTCTAAATGTTCTTGGTGTGTTTGCTTGGTCAAATCGTACCAACAGTCGGATCCAACTGAACTAACCAGCGCCGGAATGGAAACGTCATAATTCTCCCCCCTAAAATGAGTCCGATCATTTATTCAGACGCACATTTTCCTCTCTTTTTGTGTAATTTCGTAAAGCTGGCGGCACATTGAAGTCTCATTCAGATGAACACCTGGCTCGGTTTAAATTTTAATTTCTCCCCTCGCCAGTGTTCATTATGTGTGTAATTGTCCCGCTTCTTTATTGGCTGACTTTGCCTGCAGCGCCGGGCTGCAGCTCTGACCTGCAGTCGGCCTGTTTAATGACGGCAGAGTCCGACTGAAGGTTCAGGAGACACCGACAGACCTCTGCTCCTGGACGTGAGACAGATGTTCCTGGACAACATGGGTGGAAACGGAATGATATTTAGTTTATGATTATTCTTTTCATTGCTGCAGCCAGTTCTCTGCATCCTGCCTGTCCCTTTGTGTCCCAGGAACACATGAACAGCTTTCAGACAACGAGTCCGTCAGCTCCGGTCCGATCAGGCTCTCAGCATCACCTCCAGCTCAGAGACCGTCCTGCCCATTATTGACTGCACTGCTCGCCGCTCACGCTGTCGGTGCGGATAAGTTGTACAAGCGAAAGCTGCTCTGTTTTTTGGCTGCATGAACCAAGACAAACATTTTGTCAGGCCTGCAGACTTCTCTTCTTTATAGGCTGTGTGAGTGTTGCACGTGCAGCCCTGACAAAGCTTGTGAACCATGATCTTCCTCCTACTATAACCAATAGCAAACAGGATTTGATCATCTGTATCCTGCTGTAGAGTCCGGTCGGTGTTTGTCGGACCCTCCACCACCTCAACCTGCCTCCTAACGTGGAGTTTCTTTCCCTATATTAAAGAGCATGTGTTAATATTAGAGTTCTTTAAAAGCCTGCTGCATCATCTCGATATCAGACTCTAGGGGAGAGAGAGACGGCGTCGCTATTTGACAAGCTTTGAGCGTCGTCCTTTGAAAGCTCTCGTCCACATTTGCTGTAACACCACCGGCAGCAGCGGCGGCGTGCTGCGGGCGTCCTGCTGCGCTGATCTGAGCCCCAGATCAAGGGAGAGAAGGAGGGAGACGGAAAAAGAGAGAGAAGCGGATTTAGACGGAGAAGAGGTAGAAAGACGTCGTGCTGCAGCAGGTGGAGAGTTCAGCTCCGCTCTCGCTCGTCATCGTCCTTCCCTTTGCTCCCTTTTATGCATCGGCGGTTAACAAATCCCTAATTAAGCCTTCATCTAAGCTCTAGCTGCCCCGCTGCCTCACACACAGGACAAACATGAAGGAGGACGGTCCTCCTGTTGTTCCCTGGTTTTAACTTCTCAACAGGGAACACTTCGATTTGATTTTCCCCTCAGTTGAACGTGACGTGGAAATGAAACGCCCGCTGATCGCAGAGAGTAAGTTTTGGTTTAGTTGCAGGGACAGAAGATAACTTTATCTGTTTGTTTTCACTTTCGGCTGTGATGATGGAACAAGGACAGATGAGAGCTGCAGCAGTTAGTGGATTCATCAATAAATCAGAGGCCGGGAAGGTAACTCGTAGCTATTTGGATAGCTAGCAGGATTAACCAAAAACTACCAGGCCAGTTCTCACACAACCTATTGGACGGATGTAACAGCACCAAGGAAGAACACGTTAAGTATTGTTGCAAGTCTGTTCCACGTAACAAAAAACCTAATTTATTTCCATGAGGATTGGTGGAGGTCTCTGCTCTCAGAGTGCCCGTCTGTCAACAGGATGACAGAAAAACTATCTGCTCCTGAGTGGAACTACTGACGGAGGCTGACTGTAGAAGAAGTCAGGACACCTCCAGTTGTGCAAAACAACACTGGCACATCCATCAAGTTGAGTATTTCTGCTTCAGATGATTATCAATAACCAGCAGAGCAGCCGTAATCTCCCAGCACTCGCCGGCTCCTCAGGCACCGATCTCAACATGTTCTTCTTCTCTACACATCAGCTCACAGACACATTCATGCACTTCATCTCACATCTGAAGCATCAGAATGTGTTCGCTCTCTGATGCCAGTATGTTCCTGCAGAAGAAATCAGGCGGCCTTGTGCACCTTCATCTAATCTAATCCCACTCATGTGTCTTCTCGCTCGACTGTCTGCTGTGACACAAATTACCGTCGCAAGAGATGCAGCGGATTTGCTTCTCAGATTGTTGAATGTTTGTAGAACAGCTGTTTACATGCCACAGGTGGATCAGGTGGATGCAACTTTTACAACGGTCCTCCTCTGTACTCGCTGTCGGACACGTATTTGTCCTCCTATGGAAGGAAGAGAATTTCCGATATCGGTACTTAGTTGCTTCGAGTCTTACTGTCATCATCCATCAGTGAAAGTCAGCTCACCGTCACCACAGAGAACCAGGTAGAGTAGACGTTTAGTAGAAGACGGGGGGGAGTTGAGTAAAGGGTTAATAGTTGGTGTATCGGGGACAGATGGTGACGGTGTGACCATCATTACAATTCAGCACAGCTCCGTCTCCTTACCGACATTACTGGCCACATTTCACAGTCTGAGCCTGCTAACTTCCATTTCACAGCCACGTAATGGAACTGCTGCAGAGACGTGTGTGTGTGTGTCAGAAGATGATGAAGATGAGTGGACCTCCTCCCCATCAAGAATCTACAGCAGTCAGAACATCTCCCAACACTCTGATACTTCAAGTGAAAGACAACAGGAACACCAGTGTTCCAGGTACGTCGGGCTTTGCAGGCCTCTCGCTGCGTAGTTACGGTTGCTAACGTAGGATTGGCCCCTCGAGGGAGGAGCGCAGCGAAGGGTCAGCTGGTGACTCATAGGTTTGAATGTTTGTTCGTCTCTGTGTCAGCCCTGTGATTGACTGGCAGCCTGTCCAAGGCGTCTGCCGCCTCTCACCCTCACGTCAACATACACAGACAATGACTGAATATTTTAAGAAGGTCAAGGCTGAAGAAGATCTGATTTCTCCAAAGGCCAGTAAACAGGATGAGCTGAAAAACTTCCTCGGGCTTGACCTCCAATATCTGGGAAACAGATTCCCATGAGACGACGCGTTAAAGACCAAAGACCAAAGACCAAAGCTCTTATAAGCTCTTGTCCGCTGCGGCACACATCTAAAGGAGGCTTTGATGTTTACACCACATCGCCTGCACAAGTCTTCAACACACACGCTGATATTTAGGAACCAGCCTGTAGATGTGAGCGTGCAAAGTGGCCTTAAATGAGATAAATCTGCTGAGGGGGAGGACGTTGATGGCAGTCGAGGCGTTAATAATTTGTTCAGGTACGAGGCTCCACTGATCAGTGTTCTTCATTCAGACTCCAGACGAGACGTTCAGACTGTGTCAAATGGGTGATAATTATACCGAGCAGAGCTCCTCTTCTGCAGCCAATGTGACGATGGGACTGAGTCCCAGAGGTGAGCTGCTGTTGGGAGCCCTGGTTGGACCAACGACCCACAATCCACTGCTCTATTGTAACGCTGCTGATGTTAGGTAGTAGGAAGCTAAACGTATATAGTCCATCCTCCTGATAGCTAATTCCCATCTGT
Source organism: Macroramphosus scolopax (assembly GCA_901007825.1). Lineage (NCBI taxonomy): Eukaryota > Metazoa > Chordata > Actinopteri > Syngnathiformes > Centriscidae > Macroramphosus > Macroramphosus scolopax. Next base: position 22,880 of record CAAKHC010003922.1, on the reverse strand, counting down.
AGTCCCTGAGCATGGCGCCCGCTCTCTCTCTCTCTCGGTCGCTCAGTAATGGATGTTTACACTGGAAGAGAAATAGTTTGTACAGACTGCTGTCAGCAGGAGATGGGTGGAGGGGAAACCAGTGTCAGCGGTGACAGGAAGGAGCCTGCAGAGAAAAATGACTGTGACTGAGGAGAAGATCGACAGAGGAGTTAGTGGACGCTAAAGAGAGAGAACGAGCTGAGGAGAGACAGACAGGAGGAGGTCGGCATGGTTACAGTGAGACAGGAAAAGAGAAGGTAATTATACTTGAATGCAATCCACATGGCGACGCAGCCTGAGGCGGCGTTAAATGTATTAAAAGTTAGTGAAGAGCAGGAAATTATTTTATCACAGAGGAGTGAGAAGCAGGTTATTAGACATGAATAATAGTCCAGACGTATGTGTGGGTCACTTCCTCTTCATCGGTCTGAGCTCTGAAGTAGCACTCCAGTATTTAAAAAGATTTCTCAGACCGGTCAGCTCGCCACTTGTTCAATGGCGGCTGATGAGCAGGAATTATCACCGAGACGTCTTCCTGCGAGAAGCCTGGATTTGTTTGTTCGAGTATCAAATGCTAACAGAAGACGCCTCTTTCCAACCTGTTTAATCTTCCAGAGTCAGTTTGTATCTCCGGCATTGCTTTTACCGACTCATGATGGCGTGCAAAAGGTCCAAGGTCCCGTCAAGGACCAGATATAGGAGGAACGAAATGAACCTGGATGCTGGGAGAGAAGTAATATGATCCACCGAAAAGTTAAACAGTAACTGTACGTCTTCTATTTATTTGATAAATACTGCGGAGCTCTGCTGTCTTTTATGTTGATGGAGAGTTTCCTACTCTGGAGGCTGTTGGAGTGTCGGGAGCGTAACACGGCTTCACAGGTTCAGACGCTATTACATTTATATTATTATGCTCTGGTAAAATAAACAACAACTCCTGAGTAGAGAAGTGCTCGGAGATCTGTAAGAACATTTCTACTTCTGAGGCTGGAACACTCCGAGAAGTGCAGACATCTTTTCATATTTCATTTCCAGAACTTGTCTGAATGGATTCAACAGAAAGGATGAGAGAGAAATATTTCCATATATGTTTCTGTTTCCGTTAAAGTGCCTCAGTCGTCCTCACTTCTCATTTCAGCTCCACCGCTGGTGCAGATATCAAATATATAACCTCAGTTTATATTTCTACAACAGGACACGAGAATGAAAAAAATAATAAAAACTGGACATTTTTGAGTTTTTCTAACTTAAAGAGTTTAAGATGCATTTTTCATAGTTCACAGTTTAAACTCCAAATTATAAGTTTAAAGTTACAAAAAAATAATTATCATAATTTTGCAGTGGCCCTAATCCTGTCCTGTAGTTTACCAAAGTTTCAACCAATCCTCAAACCGCTCCGACAAGCGTACCATGAATTCTGTCTGTAATTCATGGCTGTCTGCCTCCCTGCAAAGTTTTGTCATAAAGTAATACTTTAGTTTTCTGGAGAAGAAACTTTGATTGAACATGCTGGAATAATGTAGAACCCACGAGAGAGTCCCGGTTATCCTTTTCCTCCTGAGCTCTCTCAACACGTCAGGCTGTAAGTGAGAGAGATGAAAAGGTTCAGCAGCAGGGAAATAATAAGCTTTCAGGCATTAATTCAGTCCACCATGATTTGACCCTCCTGCTGTGAAATAGAAATGAAAGCAGCCATCGTACCAGCATGGCGCAACAAAGTGCACCTATAAAGCTATTTCTGTGTGCGCCGCCTTCCCGCGGTGTTTGTGATTGGCCTGCCGTGTCTCACCTGTCCACCAGGGGGCTCCCCTGCGAGGACTCGCCCTCTGACTCGGCTCAGATCTTCTCCTCATTACCGACGTTGGAGTGAGTCGTGTGTCGGTTCCTGCGTCCCCCGTCACGTCTTTAATCCTCTTCTTCCTTCTTCAAAGGGGCACCCCTGCATAGTCATCCAGCCAGATGTCTTCAGCCTTGGAATAACTTAGGAAGGAAAGTTCTGCTTTACCTGTGTCAAACTGAATATGAAGTTGCAGCTCATTTCCTTTTAAAACATCTTTTGGAAGTTGCTTCCAGGGTTGTCGGGGACTGTTCGTGTTAAATCCTGCTTCACATCGGGTTTCCCATAAATCCACCTGTATAGACTATCAATTAGTCCATTAATTGGTCAAATGCTTGCAGGGGCAAGTGTCTTCACCAGGTTAGAACCGTCATCCCCGTCTTCTTCCCCGTGTTCCTGCCGGATGTCTTACAAGCTCACGTACAGAGCAGCCCTGCAGTTTATCAGATGTCTCTCCTGGCTGGTTCCCTTTACTGCATCTGTCTGTTTCTGTGTGGACAAACCTTCAGCCAGAGTCTTCACTGCCTATTTCCTCTCATGCCAAGTCAGCTGGAGAGCCTCCCCCCCCCGAGCGCCTGCAGGTTTTCATTCATGATCTCTTGGCTCTTCATCTGAATCTGTTCAGGTTCATGTTTATGCGTCTTGCAGAGCCTCTGCTGCAGGCTGCAGGCTGCTGCTGGAGGCTGCAGGCTGCTCCTGGAGGCTGCAGGCTGCTGCTGCAGGCATGCCGGTTTAATCACCGCTGACTGCTCACTTTTACCTTTTTATTAATCATTTGTTTTTACTTACATTTGGATTTAACTGATGCCATGTCTCCAGAATAGTTTCATCCTGCCAGTCATCAGTCCTTCAGTCTGCTTTGCCTCCTCACCTTCCTGCACACGGCGTCAGTCAGACAATATTCTGGGTAATTGAGCTATTTTGGCTAAATGATCTTCATCTTCAGCAGCGTAGGTGGTGAAGTCGAAGTGAAATTAACATGCTGATGTACGTTAAACGACATCCCACTACGACTGAGCATCCTCCACTTTAAACTGGTGCATTAGTAATGTATGAACCCACTGATGAAGTCCTCACCAGAGCTCAGCTGCTTCTATCAGATGATAATGAATCGGGTTCAGACACATTTCCCCTCAAAACACTTTTAATGAAGGAGATGAATTGAAAAGCTATTTTCGGGGGTTTAATGAAACTCTTTTCCCCTCTATTACTCTAATGAGGACATTTATGCACCAGAGAAGTAAAAAGCTCTGCAGGAATTCATTTGCGCTCCTCGTTTCCACGGAGATGTGCAGACTCTCCTCTCGTCAGACACCGAAGCTTCCTGATTCAATTATTAACATTAGTGTGAAATAGTTTAATGAAGTTAAATGAATGTGTTTACTGTGCACACCAAGCAGGGAGGATATCACTGTGGTACATAGATGGAACATGACTCACCGACGCTCCAATCTCCGTCTGTGTGTCTGTCCTTCCCGTATCTCAAGAACTCTTCATCCGATCGACTTCACACTTGGCGGGTGTGTTGCCGAGGACCCGAGGGAGGGCGGTGCCGAGTGTGAAGTTGTTCAGATGAGAAATGTTAAAGATATTATTAATAGCGGATCTCTACATTAATGTCGACGTAAAGCTGCAACAAAAGGTTTTAACACGTCATCTCTGGGAGTCAGTGGATATTAGCTACTTGTTCCTAATATAACGCTGACATGCTACCAGGGCCTCGTTACTGCCCGACACTGATTCCACAACGCATCTTGGTGCTCTTCATCGTCTGAAAGATTCCTCTTATTACTTGTTATGTGATAATTAGACGGTTCAATCAGGACGTATTGCTGCTGTGTAATCCAGCAGTAAGCATGTTAACACCCGGCGGAGACCAAACAACTCGACTGTCTGAAGCTCTGTCAAGAGGCCGCTAACAGTCTGATCAGTTTTGTTCCAGAAACAGAGCAAATAGGATTAACGAGAGGAGCTTCCTGTCGTCGTCGGTGTTTCACGGATGAAGAACATCAGACGGCTATACTGAGCTCACTCTCACTGCCAGTTGGATCTATTTTCTTCCGACCCGGTTTCGTAAATCCGGGCTTATAAAACAAATTAAGTGTCCTTTAACTGTTAATGCAGCAGGTGAGTTGAGTAGAAGTACCAGACATATTTTTAGCTTCAGTCGGGGGGAGCTGAGGCAGTCAGATAACAGGACCTCGCCTACGTCCAGCACTCAGAATCAGAGAGGAAGAGACTCCATCATGTTGCTGGAGCATCCCTCCTGGTTTGGGAGGAGGAATCATCTTTAACCTTCAGAGCCGTCCAGGGATCCTTGAGACTCCTCGGGTCCACAACATGAAGAAGTTCTAAAATTCCTCGACTAGCAGACTATTCATTGATTCCCCCGTTGCACATAAAGGTTGAAAGATGCTGATGGGAGTGAATCTGCGCTGGGCTGCGGGACTCGAGGTAACGATGCATCTGGGTGAGCAAACGTCTCATTTGGGGCTTCGTGTTTGAAGCGAAGAAAGAAAAACAAAGACGAGATAAACAAGAACTTAAGTGAGATGAGACCAGTAAATAATGAATGACAAATGATGCGTGGATGTTCTTTCTGTCTGCACACGCTCGTACCACACTGACGTCAGAGTTTTCCAGGAGTCCGTCGTGATGAAGCTCAACAAAAACGGTTTCCCTCCTGCCTGAGATGAGACGAAGGGGAGCTCCGTATCCGGAGTCCTGCCGTCCACCCAGCGGAGCCGGGAAGTCTCTCAGGTAAACCTGCTGCTGTCTTCATCATCTGACTGGCAGCCTGCAGGTATCTCACACCATCTGTCAGGTGAGGATTGAACAGGGAAGAAGTGTATCAGCTCCTGAGGCGCTCCAACGACCAAACCTAGTTCCTCATTCAATCCAAACGGCAGGTTATTTAAGTCATTAAAGTGCTTTGCTGTTAAACTGTCAAGCTAATTAAAGAGTTCTTCACATATAATGTTGAGCTGTCGGTCCCAGAAGATTGTTCCATCATATAAATACCACCATCATCACTGAGAAGTGTTAATCAGCTCCGCCATTCGTTGTCGTTTCCATGACTTGTTTCATTCTTGGACTCCTGTCAGATTTATTCTTGGAGTCCCGACTGAGAGAAACATCAGCTGCTCCTTCCAGGACTGAGTCACACCTGCGACTCATTCTGTGTCCAGTAATCACGTGTGTGATTACAGCTTGGCAGTTTCCCCATGTGACCGAAAAGTGGACGGGCGTAACCCGAAAAGAACCAGTTCCATTCTGGGGCGGATGGCAGAGCGCGAGTTCCCTTCTGTCGGCAGGAGAACACAAACACCTGCTGGAGGTCTGCTTCCTCCAAACCGTGCTCTCAAATAAACTCATTCAATGTCTGTGGAGGAAGTTGTGTGAACTCCAGCATCAAACTGCTCTGTGCTCTCTTCTTCTTCTTCTTCTTTAAAGTTTCTCTCCTCTTATCAGTGTTTCGCTCCGACATTGTGTCCGCTCGTGTTTGACTCTCCGGGTGTTTGTGAAGTCGAGGTTGGAATATCTCAGGTTTCCATCTCTCAGCGACCGATTTGAACATTAAACAGCAGGCTGGTTTCTCGGTGTGTGTGTGTGTGTGTCGTGTGTCTGCAGGTCACTACAGCGTGTGACGTCCGTGTGTGTGTGTGTGTGTGTGTGTAGTTTCCCTCGTTCTTCGGTGTTATCTGGCTCCCTGCTGCGTTTGCTCTCGACTGATTCCCCTGCGTTCTGTAGTCTCAGTCGATATCTGTTATTCCTGCAGTCTCGTTCTCCTCATCCTGAACCCGTCGGTTCGATGTGCAGGTCCGTGCATTGAGATAATTCTCGCTCTGACTGACAGTACACGACATATTTAATACCAGACCTTCAGCAGGTACCTCGATTGGATTTATCCAAAAATATAAATCATACAACACCAAGAAAACAGTGGACGCTCCTTTGTCAAATACACCTGAGAGCCACAGGTCTGATATCAGGGACGCCAGCTCACTAAACATTTAAAATAAAGCTATGAAATCTCTTCATTTCAGCCTGCTTGACTTCCCTGAAACAGATCTTATCTTGATTTTATTGTGTTCTGTTTTTTATTTTAGTTATTTGTTTCTGTTTATTTTTAATAATTTAATTTAATTTTTTGTTCTATTTTATTATATTATTATTCTGTTTTACTTTATATTTTATTATTTTCATTGTATTTTATTTCACATTAACTCTGTCTCTGTTGTTGATGCTCATTCTGTGTCTACATTGATTTTATTTTTATTTAATGTTTATCTAATTATTTTGTATTATACTGTGAATCAGTCTGAGCTGCGTTCCTTGTACATATCGGCCCTATTAATAAAGTTTATTGTTGTTTTCAACAATTTCTTGACCTGATGAAGTCCATAGATGTTTGTTTTGGTTGCTCGTGGCAACCGAGACAAACAGTTCTGTGGCAGTTAGCTTCACCGTGTTGATGATATTAATCATCATGTAATCCAACTGATGTAAAACTTTTCATTGGTTTGATCTTCAATTTATTATCATATAATTAAAGAACAGAACCAATAGTCCAACAGACATCATGAATTAGTGTCTGCAGGGCATCGATGCCACCAGGCCTGTTGACATTCATTGTTTATCTTCTCTCTTCTCCGTCTCAACCAGCAGGGCTTGATGTTCCTCTGGAAGAGAAGGAGACCGTACATGAAGATTATAAATGAATACCACTACTATTTCCTTTCCTCAGTTCATGTCAGTGACTCAAATGAGTGTGAACTCGTCTAATTAGATTACACACAATGTCTGCACAGCATCTCCAACCTAGCTAGAGTTGTTTACCAGCGGCGTGTCTACTTACGTCGCCGCAGGTCAAAGGTCTCGCCTATCATGTTGCATAATTCAAATTCTTTCAGCCTGATGGAAAGCTCACAGATATCCTCCGCCTCGCTCCACGTTGCCGGCCCAGAATCCCCGGCTGTGGCGCTGAAGGCGTCCAGAGGTCGGTAGTCGGGCACAGCCGGCCGGCCTGGAGATGTCCAGGAGGCTGCAGCTTCAACCTGCTGACCGGACGGGGAGATCTTTGGGTCCTTCCCGGACCAGGTGGTCAGAGAGGAGGGACGTTGTGGTGGAGGCAGCATGGAGGCCCAGGTTGTCTTGTTGTCCTCTGTGTTGTGGCGGATGGAGGAGGGAGAAGTGACAGCAGCCTTCCTGCTCAGTGAGTTCATCCTGCTTGTTTGGATTCAAAGTTGTTTTTCATCCCCGTAGGAACAGAGGAGCTGCAGGGTAGGAACACTAACTTAAATGATGCTTCCAATGTGTGATGCATGTTGTTATTATATTGTTTCTATTATTATTTAAAGATATAGTAAAGAGTGCTGGAGTTCCCTGAGAGGAGCTGAATACAAGTATTGCTATGACTACTTAAAGACATCAGCTGGTTTCAGGTGACCACAGTAACACGTTATTAGCTATTTAATAAACACAGAACTCTAAGCAGTGTCTCAGATGCACCTTAATGCACCTTCAGTCGGCCTCCTGCATCTGCTCCATCTACTCCACCTACTCCATCTGCTCCACCTGCTCCATCTACTCCATCTACTCCACCTACTCCATCTGCTCCACCTGCTCCATCTACTCCATCTACTCCACCTACTCCATCTGCTCCACCTGCTCCATCTACTCCATCTACTCCACCTGCTCCATCTGCTCCACCTGCTCCATCTACTCCACCTTAGGAGCAGGTTTGTTCTAGTAAATGTTTTTATAAATTCTCCTTCACATCTTTCTCTGACCTCCTGATGGAAAAGTGTTTAAGAAAAGACAAACTGTATTTATGATTGGACCTTGGCTCTGCAGCGGCAGAAGAGGAGGAGGTGGCGCGCGGTGACAGCATCGTACACCTCCTCTCCCTCCCTCCCTCCCTCCCTCCCTCCTCTCTTTCTCCCGTCTCTCTTCCTCCAGCCGGGCTTGCGGAGATATTTCTCTCGGAGCTATTAGAGGAGAGGTGGACCGTCTCTCTCCTCCGGCAGCCTTCCTCCTGCTTCATCATGGATCCGGTGATTAAAAGAGCCGCTGGGATTATCGCTCAGGTCGCGCTGTTGCTCTCCAGCACGCACGGGACGACCTCAGAAGGTGAGCGAGGCTGTGCACTTCTCTTTCTTGTTACTTCTCCCGGAGGAGCCGGAGCGAGTCCGGCAGCGCAGAGCCGCACAGGCGGCTTTAACTTCTTCTCTCATGCTGCCTGGGAAAACACACAAGGAGTCTGATGGTGGATGCGGGGATCTTCAGTTGTTTGCCTCATTAGTCACTTATAATATGAAACCGTGTACTAATGTGTGTTTCAATGCTGCGCGTCTGTTACGCACCGACACTTGGATCAGTTTAACAGAACAACGCGGTATGCCTCGGAGCCAACTTCTACACAGACCCTTTCCTTCACCTCAAAAGCTATATTCTAATGATTTTATTGATGCTCGTGTGTTTTCGGATGCAGAGGCACATTCAGTTTCCAGTCAGTAATTGTCAGTACTGCAGGAAAGGTTCCAGTTCACCCGCCGTGTGCGTAAAAACGAGGTCTTTGTTTTCTGGTTCGTTTGGCGCTCGGGGCAGCGTGATGAGCCTCCTGGCACCGAGCCACGGTGTGTTTGTGCTCACACACACTCCCGAGATGGCGAGGGCTTGTGTGCAGGTCGGTGTGGGACCGAGGGGTGTTTCACTCTGTGACCTTCTGTGATGGAGAGACGTGCCGTCGCTCGCGTTGGGCAGTTTCCAGGTCTGAAGCTGCGCGTGTCAGTGAAGCGCATTGCTGTTATTTTTCTCTGCCAGAGAGAGAGAGAGAGAGAGAGAGTAACAGGATGACGTAGTACACGTTGTGTGTAGCAGATGGCAGTGAGAGTCCTCCATAAATACAACAGTTGGTGAAATGATGATCAACACATCTACAGTATTTTCACTAGCCGAGCGGTGCAGGCATGTAAACACAGAACGCGCTGTGTGTTCTTAAAGCAACATCACGTAACTATTTGACCTTCCCTTGGTTGATGGAGAAGGTGAGATGTTTACCTGCAGCTGGTCACTCAGTCAGCGTCATGTGACCTGTTAACAACTGCAGACCTGCTGGTCTGACAGGCTTCAGTTTATCCTTTCTAAAGATGTTACAAGTAGTGCGGTACTCTTGCTGCTTGCTAATTGAACTCTACTCTGTTATATTAGTGGACTAATTGCACAAAAGGTGTCATCTCTTTGGCTCTCCGACGTCTCTCTCCTCCAGCCACTTGCTAAAACATCGAGAAGATGAGAGATTCTTCGTCGGTGTAGGTGGACGGATGGAGGAGGGAGAGAGAGACGAGAGGAAGAAGAGGTTGGCGTGATACCAGGCGTGTGGCTGCTTGCAGTCAAGAGTCTCCTTTTTTTCTTCCCTGGAATAACTCACAATATTTAAGTCTGTTTCTCGATCGAAGGCTTCTCTCCTCCGCCGTTCTCTCCTCCTGCTGTTTCTCTGCTTCACCGCTTCTCCTCCTTCCTGCTGTTTCTGGGTCTGATTTCTCTGACAGACTCGTCTTTGTTGCACTTTTCCTTCACGTCGCTCGTTCCCGTCAGCTCCTCTCTTCCTCCCCATCCGCCCCTCTTCACCTCCCTCCCTGGATCTCTGCCCTCCTGCTCCCTCTGAATCAGAGAGCCACCGCTGTGTCGCTGACTCCTTCTCCCATGTCTCACACTTCACTCCCCCCCCCGTCTCCCCAGGGCCTTTCTAGTCTATCTTCTCAACCGAATTCTTATTTCTCCCTCTTTCAAGTCCACATTCCTTCATCTTCCTCTCCCTGTATGACTCCGTTTCTCGCTGCTCTCTTCTGTCTTCTGTCACAGTTTTCTACTGAGAGATGTTATTTCTGCTGTCATTTAAAGACCTGACAGTATTTATTTCTTCATTATATCTTTACTACTAAAGAAAAACAGTTTTCCCCTAAAATGTAACCAGCTCTTATTTTCTCATGTTAAACCCCTCCGATATATTCAGGGAGGATCAGTCAGTCAGTTTTACGTGATGTTGCTACCAGACAGACGAACAGCTTCCAGTATCAGAGGAGGAACCTCAGGACGCACATCTCCGTTTCCTGCAGGAAACACTTCATTATGGAGGCAGTACTTAATGTCCGCGGAGTACAAATACTTATTTTAACAGCCGCAGACGGCTCTCCAACGTCTTGTTAACCGGAGCGGCAGGCGAGTGAATTACTGGTGACGAGATGCGAAGAGAAGCGAGTGAAACAGCAGCCCGCCGGGCCCTGAGAGTCCCTGTGTGTTTAATCACCCTCCAATATTACAACATGAAGGAGTCGGTGTGAGCTGAGTGACTCAGAAACCAGCAGACTCACATGTAAACACGCCTTCATTAGTGATGATTAGATTAGATTCAAACAGACTTTTAGGTTGGAACTACTGTTGTCTTTGTTATAAGTACGTGTTGTAAGAGGTTGACCATTATTAATGTGGTGGGTGGCTCCCATTGCTGCCCCCCCCCCCAATGCTTCCTGCATTGTTCTTCTATTGTGGTTTGTGAAGCTCTTAATAACGTTGCTGCGTGTGTTTGTGTGTTACGTCTGTTGCTCCCCTCACCGCAGGTATAAATTAATTGGAATGGGGCCTCTGTGTTTTAATCACCATATGCTAACGTGGTTAAAGTTTACGTAAGCACATTAATTGGAGCATGCAGCTGCCTGGGATGAAAACAAGACGCCCCCATCTGCAAAGGATGAATTATTCAAGGCTAAAATAGAAGAAGCTCCCCTACAGGTAGCTCGCCTCAATCAGTGGCATTAAGAGAGAACATCTCAGGGTATCCGTGTCCTGCACGCTCACCTTGCTCAGGGTGTCATGTGGCTCATTTCCCACAATGACTCCCAGCAGCTTGTTCCCTGCGGTGTACATGTGTAGGTGGACGGAGCGATTGTTCGGGGCTAATGAGCTTCCAGAGCACAAACGGAGAGCGAACATGGGTGTAGCGTGCCGTTCCCGGATGTTTGGATGCCAAATTGGTCTCCGGCTTCTCCTGTGATTAATTTCCGTCTATTTGATTTCAAACATTGAGAACAAATTGATCTCTGGGGAGAAGCTGTTGCTGTTAAATTGTTGGGCTCAACACCAGCGGATGATCATCGGGCTAAGTTATACGCACGATATTACTAGAAATTTGCTCTCGTGTCACGTCTCACCGGCCCACGTGGTGACCCCCGGGAGAACCGCCTCGTCCCCCGAGCTTCATCAGGGCGATGATGAGCTTCCGTGTCCCTCTGACAGCAGAGAGGGGAACCAGGTTTGTTGTCGTCGTGTGAACACAAACGGGAACTTTCCCAGCCGCCTGAACAGGAGGAAACAATCACACGTCGTCTGTTCATCCCAGAGACGTCGCTTTAATATAAACTTGATTATCCGCGGCTACGCTCACAATCCCCAGAACGATGTAGATTATTAGTTGGTCAGGACGGAGACAACCTGAGTTATAGATGGTGTGATGATGCTCCTACCCGTCTACCTGACACGATCTGAAGGTATTTAAATACTCAGGTCCTCCAGTATTGATCCGTTAGTTGTCCTGAGCACAGAATAACACAACTGCATCTCTTATTTTGTTTCTCTCTCTCACTGGTCTCATCGTCTCACCAGTTCCCCAAACCGACAGCTAATATCTTATAAGTTGATTTATTTTCTGCCTGAGGGTCAAATTCAAGGTGTTAATTTAAAGGCTGTAAGGAGGAAATTAATTAGAACTCTAGTTGTCCTCTCATTAAACTTTATTAGGGCAGACTTCATGGACAGGTGTTTTCTCCCCCACCAGCTGATTTGGCTGCATGGTTCGGTTGTTCACATGCTCCGTGTTGTTGGAGTAGTCTGAGTATTCTCCTGCCGCAGGGCCGTGCAGGGATTTATACAAGTTACAGTAAATTATTGAGGAGCTGGAGGCTGAATGGCCCATTCAGAGACGCTATTACTCACCCGATGATGGCTGGAGGGTGCCCCCTCAAAGAGCTGGTTATTTAAGCCGTGGAGGCTCCAGGGGAATATTAGAAGGGATTGATTTAATCCCTGAGCTCTTCTAGGAATAAACTGGTGGAGGAAATGCTGAGGATGGTGTGAAGTCAGCAGGCGTGGTGCAGCCGCAGAGGAACGGAAACCTTTGAAACTATGACATGTAAATGTGGTGAAATTCCCTGCAAACCTCCTGTATGTTCCATGAGAAGGGGCTGCATCAGAGAGAAGAAACAGAAGCAGTAGCTGAGGGTGACCCCCCCCCCCCCCCCCCCCCCCCCCCCCTCCTTCTCTCTT
>CAAKHC010003922.1:0-10679 GCA_901007825.1 Macroramphosus scolopax | reverse complement strand
GAGGAACGACCTCATACATTTGATATTAGGACCTGCTGTGTTTGTTTATGGCCGATCGCAGAGGGAATCTGTCTCCTAGAAAATGTAACTACGTTAAAATCACAGTAAAGTTCACTGGCTGGTTGTTTCTCTCTTGCAGCAGTGATTCACCTTTGCTGCAATTGGTGAGAACACAACACATGATTCCTAGAAACAAAAGGTATCCAATCAGATGGGATGCACTTCCTGTCCCAAAAGTGGGCGGAGTCACCGCTCTTGTAAAAGGGGCGTGGCAATGAGGAAACCCACATGACTCAGACACAGGAAATGACTCTGCAGGGAGGTTGGAGGTCTTGTTTCTACGTCAATGACCACTGATTCATGTTGGGCAGCAATGAGCTCCACTGACGCAGTGGAGGAGCAGCAATCTGGACAGTTTGCTCAGAGTTTCGGGAGCATGTAGCGTTGTGTTGGACAGACCTCTCTTGAATTACGTTGACGTTGTGTTTATGCAAAATCAGATATAGGTCCGGGCAACATCCATCATGCACCGCACGACCACGTCTCCTGCACCCTCAGCTGCAGATCACCTCACACCCCGACACTGTCCCAGACAAATCAACTCATAAATAAATACATCGTGTCATAGTGCACTTGTCAGCCTGCTCTTCTCCTGCGCCGGTCGTCAGTGAGCAGACTGGTGCATTCACATCAGTTTATGTGCAGAGTTTTCTTCAGTGGAGGCTGTTCACAGTTTAACGTTTCCCTGCTGGGTCTCTTTAACGAACCCGTGCGGCCGCAGCGTCACAGCCTGCAGCTCTGATAGTCTGCTAGGATCACTGATGACAAGAAGAAAGGCCAGTCAGTTTGTGTAAGAGAGGACAAAAGATCAGTCGGCGGCCATTAAAGCATTTCAACTCAAGAAGCACTTTGAGGAGAAGAAACAGACGATGGGATGATCAGCTGCAGGGTTGAGAGTCTGCAGGCTGTCTGGTTGTAGTATTCCCTCTCTGTTTCTCACAACTGCAGTGACATTTTCCGCTGCCTCCCCGCGTTTTATCCCTCGATGACTTTGCTGTTTGTGTGTGTTGGCTACCATCTGCTTTCTGGATGCATCGCTTCACATCTTACAGATGGCTTGACTTATACGATGAAGCAGGGAGGAGGAGGAGGAGGTACGGAGGAAAGTGAGATGAAGCTGGGAAACAAAGAGTGAACTAAAGAGTATTGGAAAGACGGGGGTGAAAGGAGGGTGTGTCTCGTTAATAGTTCCCCCTGCTGTGACATTGTCAGCTGCCTCCACAGGTGCACCCCGGCTGGCTGTTAAAGGGTGTGTGTGTGCATCTTCATCTGCATCGCAGGAGTTCTGTCTTTCTGTGAAACTGCACTGGTGTTTTCTCAGTGGCAGCAGAGTGAGTGTGGTAACCCGGACGGGAACTCTCCCCAGCAACACTCTCCACTTCCTCCTGGACCACCTCCAGCAAGAGGCGTCCAAATCAAACGCCCTACCGGCCCGAGCCCCCTCTGCATGTCTGATCTCCGCAAGGAAACTTATTACAGCCGCTTGTATCTGCGATCTCATTCCTTCTGTCTCTCCCCAAAATTGATGACCAGAGGTGAGAGTTTGGAAGCTACGTTGACTGATAAACCGAGAGCTTCCAGCTCTGATTCTTCTTCAGACCTTGTGCAGCCTCCACATTAGGCTGCACATGAAGTTCAGATTTCAGTACAGGTGGGAGGGAGGAAGATGAGCCCGGCACAGGTTGTGCTTGTTGAGTAGAAGGATAGAAATATAAACTAATATCAGGGTTTAAACACGTAGATATTATGTGGAAACATATCAATGTTGATGCTTAAGATGCTGCTGGACCCTCAGAGCCGTTGGAGTTGAGCAGGTCCTGACCTGTCAGATCACAACGCTGTGATAACTTGTAACCCCCGGCAACCAAACATCATAAAATTGAATTTCTGCGAAGTGCATTATCAACACGAAGATTAACCGGTTGAAGCCGCAGGAAAAGATTACATTTGGGGCAGGGAGAGAACAAACGGGTGTGAAGCTGGTCCGGAGCACGGCCATGTTTAATCCTCCTGCTGGGTGTGAAGGGCCTGGGCGGTTATCTGGTGTAAAGGTTGTGTCCTTCTCTTCCTTGATCTCCTGCTTGGTTGAAAAAGTCAGTTCAACTCCGGGAAATAAAGTTTCTATTCAACCAATCATATCAGTTAGTTCTTGGAAGCAACAAGCAGTGACCATGTCCTTCGCCCTAATTGGGGTCTGTCAGCCTGCCGCCTTATTACGGTTTGATTGTGCTCAGAAGTTCTGCTTCAGTGTGTCAGGGGAGGACAGACAACACTTCCCCTGTTAGTTAAAGTAACCTAAGATGTCTTTGTGTTTAGAGCTTCTGCAACGCTGAGCTCAGAGTGATCGTCAGGGGACGGACATCAAGTTATCTGCAGAGTTTGTGAGGAACAGTTACTGTATCTGGAGGGAGTCTGGCAGCGGAGGACGACAAAGACAGACTGCAGCTCCTATTGTTGTTTTGAGGATCTTAAAGAGGCTGCACACACACAGAGGGGGCTCCGCGAATGCTTTTAGTCACGACTTCTTTTGGACCTGATAAAAAAAGAACGTGTTATTGCCGTGGCGGTGCAGAGTTCTCAGGGTCTCTCCAGGGACGAGCTGTTAAAGTGAAGGTTTGTAAAGGAGCCGTGGTGTGATCCTCATAATGTGGCTGATCCAGGAGGCTGCAGCTCCCCGCAGCTCCAGATACATGTGTGGGGTGAAAGCCTTATAGATTAGAGATGCATATAAGTGTGTGTGTGTGTGTGTCCTTGGTGGAGTGAGGTGCAGCAGAACATTCAGTCCACACAGCAGCGACATTAGAAAGATGTTCTGTTGCTTCCAACTTCCTCTCTGACTCGTCAGGTCACATGTCACTGTTAACGGGCCACGTTCCAAACCGTATTCATACCTCAGACGTGATGGTTTCAGTTGGTGCAGATGATAGAAGGGCGGAGTGTTGGTGGAGGTGGAGGTCTGAACTCTCAGAGTTCTTGTCCAACCTTTCTACCTCAACTGTACTCGATGCGCTTCAATGTCTTGCTCAAGGACACTTTGCGTCAGGCATGGAACCAGAAACCGGATGATTACTGGACGACCCGCTGCGCCTCCCGAGCTGCAGCCGCCTGCATCTTTATTGTATTGATACACCGCCTAACAGTGATTGACCTTAAAAAAGGATTCATGCAGCAGATTTACTGCTCTCCTTAGAAAAAAAAGACAAATGGTACACGGAGCCGCTCGGCTCTGATTTGCATAAAAATACTTTGTCGTATAAGCTCTTCTGGTGCAGTGCAGTTTTTCAATTATATATATCCCAAGTGTCCAATTCAGTGTTTCATCTGTGAAATAAATTAGATTTGCTAAGGTGCCAGGATGACGTGGAACATCCTGTGCACTTTATTTGAACGACAGGACAAAATTACACTTTGTGCCAAACAGTTTCTTTTCCCAGCGAGACTTTTCTGGTTTTGCTGCTCTGAAACAATTACAGGCAAATATATATTCAAATAATTTACTTAGTGCAGCAGGTGAATTAGTAGATATTTCATTATGTATGTATCTCCCCGCTGAGCCATTAGTGCGAGTGATGTAGCCTGCAGCATCCCCCCTCTGAATCTGCTTAACTCCGCCATGTTAATTCACACTGAATGCTTCGGGTCTTCGGCAGTGTTGGAACTCTTCCGCAGCTTCCGTCACCTCTGTGTTTGTCTGCGAAACCTTTTAGTTTAAAGATGAAGTGCTTTTAAATGCCGCCGTGATGCGGCTCATCGCTGTTTGGATCATTTGTCTCCCACAAAGCCTCCCACAGTGTGATGAGCCACAATCAGAAGGATGATTGTTCTCTCCTTTGAAATGAAGTGGTAGATTGGTGCAGTGAAATGTGTGTGGTGTGTGTGTGTGTGTGTGTGTGGGCTGCATCCTCACACACAGAGATACACTGCACATAATAATAATGACGAGCTGGATGAGGCTTGATGGAATTAACATTATGCAGGCGAGTGTTTGACAGCTGGACTAAAGGAACAAATATTCTTCTTTCTCGCAGCTGCTCAGCGTTTCAGTTTGAAGCTGTCAGACAGTCAAACTGACTTCCAGCCAGAGGCATCTGCTGGGAGGAAGACCGGCAGGGAGGATGAGGAAGACGTGCCTGAGGACTGAAGGGTTCTTCAAAGTACTGGAGGATATAGCTTTGTATGCCGAGATGACAGTTTTATAAGATCTATATATTCGGCGTTAAAGAGGATATTCAGTATCTCTATTAGATGTTTGACCTTCACCGTGCAGAATTATTCAGAACAAGAAGGTGGTTTGATCTATAGAACTGGGAAGATTTCTTAAATCTGAGATGATAAGTTCCCTACAATTAGAACTGGTCCACTTTTTAGCATCACGCTTCCTCTCAGGCGTTTTAACATCCCCACCATCTCCTCTCACGTCTCCGCTGTGCACAACGAAATTCAACACTGGAACAGAAACTCCAGCGCCAACTAGTGTCAGGGTGGTGTAATTGCAGAGGGAGTGTGTCACTGATTCCAGATGTGTTAGGATTAGTTTAAGAATTAAAAGAGGTAGCTATAACCTCAAACACACTCTGCTTAATGAAGGACTCTTTCAGGCACTTCATGACCTCCCTATATTCTATTTAACTTGTTTTTCTTCACGTGTATCTCCGGAGCAGCAGACTGGACCTCTTCGGGTGAAACTGGAGGTCGACGTCGTGCGGATTAGTAAAATGAAAACTGGCGCTCGAGGATGAGTGTTAGCGCAGCGGAGCAACAACAAACCGTAGCCGGAGCCTCATTATCCTGCGTACTGCTACCTGCTCAGCAAGTCTAAAATAAGTCGGTCTGAGCAGCACTGGACTCGGCGGCTGTCGGGCCTATAAGAGCTCCAAAGTGCAGGACCTTTCTGCTGGCTGCTGTTAGTGGAGGTGATGGATCGGAGCTCATCTGTATTCAGGGTCTCCAGCTCCGTCACCGACTCAGTGGACACCTTGTTATTCAGGAAAAACATACAGAAGTGGACAAAGCAGGTGAATGAGCTTCATGCATTAGTCAAGTCAGATCGAAGGCCTCGACTGGTTCAAGTATTGTTTTTCTTTCACCGCTGTCCTTTCCTCCGTCTGTCATCCCGGAAGAACGATGAACGTGGCAGGCTGAGTGATGGACGCCTCCGAGGACGTCGGTTGAAATGAAATGGTTGTTTTTCTCCTCTCAAATGTCACCGCGGTGTTTGTCCAGCTTCCCTTCATGTATTATTTCTCCTGCGGCAGAGGCCGGCTTTGTCGGTGTCAGTTATTTTTTCTAGCAGAATAGATTAGGAGACTTCTTGGTCGTCCGTTTTACATTTCTGGGAGTTTAATATTCCAGGAAGCTCTCTGTCCGACACAGTCAAGGTCAGCGGCGGCGGCGGTCGGCGGCTGCAAACTCCTGCAGGTATTCAACATTTAGTTCTATTCCCCCTCTGAGCTGTGTGTTTGTGCTCCACTGGTCACATTGTCGCGGACATCGACTCTTAAAATGTCAAAGCTCTGCCGAGGAAAACCAGCTCGGTGTTTTTCAAATTCCTCGTCTCTCTCTCTCTCTGAGTGAAGTGTTTCTCTTACCACACATCATCTCCTCGGGGATTACGGCACTCTGCATTGCAGCCTCGTCCGTCTCATTTCAGCTCCTCAGACTCTTTTAATTCAACTGCATTTCAAACTGAGGGACCCCCCCCCCTCCACACACACACACACACACACACACAGACACACACACAACTTCAGAGGAGTACAGCTGCATCACATTTAAACCCCGTCGACTGTCCATCAATGGAATCAGATAGTGAATGAAGGTATCACTAACAGCCCACAGCGGACGGACGCACCGACTCCCTGCAGGTTGTCTTCCTCTGTCCGTCCACACGGGTTCAATCCCACATCATCACAGTACAGATTAGACCCGGATCCCAACCTGGGTGAGATGCATGAAGCAGGATTCTCCACCACTGACAGATGAAGGCTATTTTAAACATTTCTAGCCCGTAACAATGATGGAATGTGTCCCAGATATCTTCCAGGGGACTGCTCAGCCTCGGAGGAGGAGACACTCTCCTTGCACTCTTGTTGTTATAGTAATGATCACGACACTTTGTCAACGTCTGGAACTACCTCACAAGAACATCCCACCATGTTTCAGGAATGCATCACACAGACTGCATGTTGGACTTACATCCACAGAGGAATTAGTTTCATATTGTGAATCGGAACTCGCAGCAGAAACGATGATCTCAGACCGTCTCACAGAACAAACATTAGTAACTACTGTTTCTCTTCCTTCTGTTAATTATATTATAAGCTGCATTTCTCTGCTGCTTAAATCAAGACAAAAGTATCCCATTAACTTATTCTATATATATATAATTGGTGTGTGTGTGTACGAGCAAATTAATTCCTGCTTGAGTGTGAGAAAGCAGCTAATTAAAACAAGCCCCATTACTGTTATTGATCACGTTGTGCAGAACCGAGGATGTCTTTGTTGCGGCCGATCATCCGTTAAAGGTTACAGCATGTGCAGAACGTTCCATGAGCCAGTCAGGATGACATTCATTCACATTCGTCATTCAGCAGACGCTCCTGACCTTAGTGCATCAGGAGGGAACAAGCTGTGCATCACAGTCTTTTCAAGGGAACAGAGAGTCAGCGATGGGTCGAGGTGCGACCCGGAGAGGAGTGTTTCCGGTCTCTGTGGGAAGATGGCCTGAGATTCTGAGAAGTTCACTCCACTGTTGTCGGACGAGAAGAGTCCCAGCGGAGATGAGCGATGACTTCAGGTGAACCCACGTAGCGATGGGACCTGCGAGGGTTGAGGAGCGGAGGGTGCCGGGTCAGGAGTGGTGCAGCTCCCCCTTGTAGCAGGTCAGCTGGTTGTCCAGGATCACCCTGAGGTTCTTTACAGACGTTGAGGGTGAACCAGGAATGTTTTCAATGGAGGTCTTGGATGGGACAGTCTCACCTGGAGATAAAGAGAAGTTCATCTGCACAAACTATCATCATCACAACATTCATTTGTCCATCTTTGTATTCAGTTATTCTTACTGTTCATTCATTTAAACATGATGAGGGTGATCACACCTGTGATGTAATATTCAGAGATGTGTGTGTGTGTGTGTGTGTGTGTGTGTGTGTGTGTGTGTGTGTGTGATAAACCTGATGACGCTGAGATAAAAAGGCTCTCATGGCTTTCGAGCATCATCTCGCCCCGCTGTGTTCCACAATGCCACAAACTCAATTGAACAGAAAGCTCCAGCTGTGTCTGATGTCCTGATATCCTCAGTGTGTTCTTTGTTTTATTGTTGATCTCTGCTTTCACAGCCACACTCAGCTGTGTTTTTCACTCTCTGGTGAAGAGTTTGGATTATTCTGCTCCAGTACTTGAACCACAACAGTGTTTATACTCCAGCTGAGAGCAGAGATGTTCCTTTATGCTGTCGAAGGCCTGCAGCTCGGTGACAAAACGTCCTTATTCAGAAAGATGTTTTCTGAGGCTGAAGGGATGTGCTGTGCCATTCGGGGTGTGATACAGTTGTCTAACTCTGAGGTTTAGTTCTCTACACGTCTGCATGCAATCCAGACATCTCCTGTTGTGCTAAACTCCACTGACCTACAATCGATGCTGTGCCTGAATGCATCCTGCAGCCCTGCAGGCTGCCTTGTCTCAGGGATGTACTGAGGAGATCTGCAGTCATAACGAGATATTTAAACTTGTTTTCTTGTAGTCCCGAGTTATTAATGTGATGGGCCTTATTGTTTCCAGACTTCCGTCCCTCCAGGTGACCCACATTCATGTTTCTATCATCAGTTACAGGAGGACATGAAGCTAACTCCGCCTCAATGATTTGATCGTTTTGTTTTTTTCGAGGAGAGATGTACGACTGTGTCGTCTTTAAGTTCTTCTGTATTAAATTAGAATCAAACGGATGATAAAATGAGTCATTTCAGGGTTGATGCTCCGAAGCCACACTGTTTCCAATAATTGTGTGATAAAAATACTTTCTGGGCAGGTGTTCATCAGTCGTAATTAAAGATAAATTGAATGTTTGGCAGCGCCAGAGGAGAAGACGAGGAATCACCAGGGATGATTCACCCTCTGGGGACAACGAATTATCTTTGCCTTGTTCACTTTGATCCAAAAACTATGATTTCCAAATGTCTTGAAGATATTGAGAGCATCTTTCTGCTTTGTGATTGGCTGACAGACGTGTGCGACGGAGCCTTGGTGTCCAACCTGCCGCCGGCCGCCTTCAGGAGCTCCTCCCAGCTGTCCAGCAGTCACGGGCCGAGCTTCGCCAAGCTCAACAGGAGAGAAGGTGAGAGAGACGTTTTCTTTTTTCATGGTTGTTGTTATTTTAGTGTCACAGAGAGAGAGAGACTGGAAATAAATGTGGGATGGAGTTCAACCTGTCGACTGGATAAAACAGCAGGACGGAGCCAAAGTGGAAGTTCCTTCAAACTGTGTTCTCTCTAATTACCAGCAGGGGGCGACGCAACTGGCTGCAAAAATAAGTCCGGTTGTACAGAAGTCTTTGTGAAATTGAATTCTCACCTGATTTATTACCTCAGTAATCATTTTCCTAACGAGCTTATCGTCTCAATTACTGTTTCCAAGTCTTCTTCTCTCCAGAACGATAATCATTTTATAAACGATGGTTAAAGATACGCTTTAGGGCATTACGATGGACGTTCCACCACAAGGCTTCAAACAAACGAAAAGGAGACTTCCTGAGGTGTAGCTTGGCTCATCGTAGACAAAAAGATGACTGACCGATGACCGAGAGGCAGAGCGAGGTCCTGCATCCTTAATGAGAGGACCATCTCCATGTCCATCTTCTCTATAGGTGCTGCCTGCAGGAGGTTTATGTTTGTTGGCCCAACAGAAACACTCTGGGAGTCCTGCGCTGGATGCTAATGTGAAGCTTCGACAATGATTTCTTTTAGAGCTTCCTGCGGTCTGCTTAATCCCGACATCAAAGAACAGAATCAGCTGGGAGGGTGCGATGAGTCTAATCTGGATCTGAAGGATTTTCACCACCCGGGAAGCTAACAGGACGTCTTATCCTGCAGGACACTGCTGAGTCCTCCGTTTGTTTGAGCTTCTCTTTGGCCTTTGTGCAGGGGTCACATGTTGACGATTTACCTTCATCTAAAGGATCATTCAGGTATTTTTCAACCTTTAGGCTCATGTGTGGGGGATCGAAAGGACCCAGAAATTAACGACCTTCTAGCAAACAGGAGGAAACGTTTAAGTGGTTAACTAACTTAAGAGATCTGATGGTTCTCCCTTTACAACACGGAGGTGATTTCATGCCACTCATGTTGTTTCTACGTCACCCTCAGCGTCAGTGAGCCCATAAAACTCACAGCATCTCTACATGAGGAAATCTGTGTGGCACATTTGTCCCACAGAAACGCTCACGGAGCCGCTGACGGAGGAAATCAATGAATAAATGAACGTCTCTCTATCTCACTTCCATCTCTTCCTCCGCTGCAGACGCTCCCCTCGTCCTCCAGTCAAGTTGTTTTGCTTCAATCTCATTTCATTTATCGACTAAATGAACAGAGATTATCGGGTTCGGAACACCACCTTCACAACGCGCCGCAACAAAAGGGATTCCATCATCTTTCTTACAGCTGTCATCTATATTTACCCTTGTTGTTGTTGACATGCAGTGGGACACATGCATGCATGAATATTGTGTAAATCAAACTGCGCCTCTTCAACTTCTCCGACCTCCCTCACATCGATACGTTATTGCACGAGTCATCTGAGTCACAGACAACAACAAAAACAGGTTGTATTTGTGAGATCCCTCGTGGGGTTGATATCCGATCTGCTTCCGATGTCTGCGTCCACACAGCCATGAAAACACCAGACGTGTGTGTCACACTGTGAATGTACACACAGTCGTCTCTTCTGCGGTGAGAGCAGAGGAACCGACCTTCTGCTTCACTCTCTCACCTGCTCACCCTGGAGACGACTCAGAGTCTGACAACAGAAGTGGATAAAAAAGACCTGATAGGCTATCGATCGAAGATGAATGCAGGAGCTGAAGCATCGATGGCTCCTCGTCTGGGTCTCTTATTCTTCATGTGGATTCTCATTCTTAAGCTTTTCATTTCACTGCTGCTTTCTTCTTCTTCTCCTCTCGTATCCAATTATTCCACCCGTTTCTCTCTCTCTCTCTCTCTCTCTCTCTCTCTCTCTCTCTCTCCCCCCCCTCTCTCTCTCCACTCATCGTTAATCTTAATTGTACCTGTCCATCCTCTGTCAGGTCTGTCTGTTGTCATAATTAGTTCCACTCTTTCTGCTGTCACATTTTCATTCTCGTCTGTAAGAACTAATTTCGACGCCGCTGTATTTTCCTTCTCACCATCTGTTGTAGCAGTCGTCATGTTCAATCATCTTTCTTCTGCGACGGGCGACTCAGTCCAACGGTTATCTGTGACTTGAAGAATCATTGTGCTGTGGTCGGGATTTTCTGAGAAGGAGGGCCACCGTGGGAGGGGCTCCCAGAGTTTGATGACAGTATGATTCAGCCGTCGTGGCTGCCTATCTCCGCTCTCAGATAATAACTGAGAAGATCTCTATCACCGTCA
>CAAKHC010003920.1:11805-37572 GCA_901007825.1 Macroramphosus scolopax | reverse complement strand
TCCCCCTCAAACGCCAAAAATACCGTTCTACCTTGGCCCACGCTTCACCCGTTCATTATTTCTTTTCATAATCCTGCTAGAAGTCAGGCAGTCAGAGCTCCTTGGCTGAGGGAACAATGTGTTAAACATTAGTTCAGGTAGACGTAATATTGACAGACACCAAAGAGATCAGAGAAGCAGACTAATCTAATCCAGTCTAATCTGAATCAACTGGGAGGGGCCAACTGCAGCTAGATGTTGCCATGGTGATAATAACTGCAAAGTGCTGTTCCGATGATTGTGGGAAGCAGAATACGTCCAACACAGCTGCGGCTGCTAGTGTTTGTGTAATTGATCGGCGTGGAGTAGAGGAGGTACGAGGTGACGCTGGGAGGAAGTTTGAATTTACATTCCAGTAAGCACTCGAAAATAAAACTATACTACTATATATTGTGGAAAAAAATAAGCAAGTGGATCAGAATGAGAGGCGAAACGTCATCCTTCAACTGGGAAATATTTTTATTTATGCAATAATGAAACACGGAGTTCGTCCAGTAAACACAACACATGTTCAGAATCACACCAGATCTGTACAAAACATCATTTTCACAGTTTTTTTTTTTTTTCTTCCTCATTGGTGACGAGGCGGTGTCAAAAAAAAAGATCAAAAAAAGAGAAAACAAAAATCATACAAGAGTAGCAATAAGAAGAGTTCGTACATGTCAAATTAGGTCACATCCAATAATTACGTCATGATTTGAATATTAATCATTGACAACATTAATGTGCACTTAGCAAGTGGTTAATCATTATGTAAAGACAATCACTGCTGAACACTTACATTGTTCTGTAAATATGGAAGATGTTCATTATAAGATATCCTGGAGGTCTGAGGAATGATAATTATTCATTTGTGTTGTCAGATTTCATTCATCTCATTAAAGGAGTGAAGGTCAGTGGTAAAAGTGAACTTACCGTACAATCTTTGAGGGTATTTCAATGCTGCTCTTAATTAGCTTAAATTTAATAACTGATTCAAATTTGACTCAACATTTAGTTGTTGAATTTGAGCCGTTATCCTTATTTACATCTAAATATTGACAACCGATCGCCGTAACTTGACCAAACAACAATTGAATCAATCATTATTTGCCATTTACGAACTTTCTAGTTATAAAAAACCTGCCACGCTTTAATACTTCACTCTTCCAGCGTCATCATGACAGAAAAATACCACTACGTATGATACAGACTGATTATTGTGTGTACATTAATGAGATCCTTGACACTCGGACAGCAATGGGCCTCATTCACCGATTCCATTTCGTCTTAATTTGGTTGTCAGAATTGAAGAATGTCGGCACCTGTGTTATTAAACTGATGAATACCAATGTCATCATAAGTTGAAAGTGTGTTCCAGTTGTTCCTAGCATCAGTAAACGCCCCGCCAATCCACATAAAAGGGGTTATGAGCACAGTTTCTTTGAAGGAAGACGTGACGAAATATAACAGTCCCTTCAGGGAGCAGTTCATGGTGGGTGAATGTGCATGAACAGACACGTTTTTTTTTTTTTAAATCTCCAGTTTTCTGTCGCCGTTCGGTTTGGTTTAGGAAATAAAACTGCTTTGGTTGAGGAAAACATGGAGGTTTGGGTTCAAATAGAAACCTTTCACAATGTTAACCACATGGAAGGAAGACCTTCTGGCAGAGAGGCGAACTTCTCCCAGAGGGCATGAGAGCTCAGGGCCGTGGGCACTGCACACACACTGGGGTCACACACACTGAAGAGAAGTGGTGGGAAAGGAGTCAGGAATGCCGGAACGAAAAAAAAGGAAGAAAATGAGCTGCTGCTGTAGTTAGTTAACCGCCAATGAGCAGTCATAACAGTAGTGGTGTTACCCAGCGTACTGCTGGAGGAGTTATCTGGGATGGAGCAGCACATCTGGGCCATTATTGGAAAGGAAGCTCTCTCGCGGTGCCATCGGACGCTCGTTTGGAAACAGACCAGAGTCCCATGTCAGAATCACTGTAGGGAATCGAAGAGTTAGGCCGTGTCCTCACCTAAAGGTCAGCTTCTTCTATCCATCGAACTTTAACAGGAGACATTGTTCAATTTTCCATTTGGTCTGGTTTTCGTTCGAAAAGGTCAAATGCTCCAGAGACTGTAAACAAAAAGTCATGTGGTTGGATATTGTTTGATTACTTGTTGGACAAGTTGGCAGGTGAGACAAGAAACCCCTTGTAGTTTCTACCTGGACTTTATCTCTGAGCACCGTCAGGTATGTGAACATCTGGTAAGATATGAAACATTGTAATGTACCGGACATACAGAGGAAGATCCTCTGCCATCCGACCATCTCATCACAGGAGGCGGTTCTGATGAGATCCGGCCCTGACTCGATCCAGGTTTGTCAGAAAATGTTTTTTATCGAATCACTTTGAATGAAATAACGCAGCATAAGTGTGTTCACGTGTGTGTTCAAATTCTGTTATCACCCCTTAAGAATGGTCAGTGAATGAGGCCCAATGTTTCAGTATTATTAATCTGAATGCAGAACAGAAGTCAATTATTTTAGTGTTGATATACAAATAAACTATTTACAATTACCAAGAAATGCTAATTCTGCAGTGTAATTACAGGGGCGGCACCACAGGGACTCGTTCAAACTTGATAATCAGAAAGCTAATTACCGGAACACCGATGGTAAATAGGAGATGAAAGAACAAGATAGGAGAACATGTCTCCTCCTGGCTGACATGTTCTACTTTTCTATGCTGGGTTTCAGTTAAAACCAAGGTAGCCTAATATCTCATTAACGTCTTTTCTTTTAAAGCAGTTAAAAAACAAAAACCTTGACTCGGTAATCCACGGACACACTGCTTCAATCCAAACCTATAAAAATACACATTCAGATCGAATGAACACACGCAGGTGGAGCTCGCAGCTGTCATGATGCTCACAGTGAACACAACTAACACCTCCACAATCGCACACACACGCACACACACACACACACACACACACACACACACACACACACAGTATTTAAAACATGTCAAAGCAATACATCAACTGTAAAACGCGCTTTGTCATGACGGAACGGTAAAACTACTAAACTTTGGTCAATCAAATGAAATCATTTTTCAACATCTAATACAGTTTAAGGCAAAATCAACCATTCATCAAGTTGAAGGACGAATGGCTCAAAAAAATACATTGAAAATATTTACAACATTTCCTCATAGAAAAATATGTTTGACTTGCAGAGTTTAAACACGGCCACAGTGAGGCTGGACTGAACCACGAGCGCTCGGGACGGGATCAGAGGTCCTCATCCGAGGTCCTCACGACTCTACTGGTTCCAGTGCAGCTGTAGTTAATGGATCATGGTGGCCAGCCGGTGCACAACATCCTGCAAGCTACTGCAACTACCCAACGACTAATCTACCACTGCTATCAATGATGACATAGATAAACAAGTTCTGAAGACATTTTACAACGTTGTCTATCAATCTGTAAACATTCGGTACTTCCCAATCTGAAGGACAAAAAAATATAGCTAGAAATACAACAAGATACAAACAAACCTCTTTGTTTCTGAGCACCGCAGCTGAATCAAGACACACTGCAGTGGACTTCAATAGTGCATATGCGAACTGTGTGAGGCAGGTAATGAAAAAATGATTCTGCCTGACTGGTTGCGGTGAGCAGCTATTGTAAGCCAGCCAAGATGCGAGGGAGATATCTAGCAGTGAAAGGATGGCAGGGGTCGGTGTGGGCGAGGCTGGCTGACAGGGCTCCAGATCACAGACTGAAGTGAAATGTCACAGTGCTTCTGTGCCTAGAGGCCCCGCACAGGGATGATGTGTGACAGGTATTTACATTGATGAAGGTGCAGTCAACAGGACCACCTGCCAGCGCAGCAGAACGAATGGGACCAGAGCGTGATACAACATCTGGCCGTGCATCAGCTGGAATGGCATTTCAACACAGTTCACAGTCACCACACACTTGCGACATTTTTACCCTTTTGGAGCAGGTTCGTATGTGCACGAATATACGAGTATTTACATTCTTCATTTTACAAACAGACACACATTCTGCAACTGCTTCAAAGTTCAGGCACAAAGACCGAGGGGGCGTTTTCCACCGAGAGGGTCGTGACAAAGGGTCAAACAGGTGGCAGAGTGTAGAGGGCGGAGCAGGAGGTAAAGCTGAGCCGCGAGGGACACCAGCCGAGGATCCAACATACAAGTACAGCAGATAGAAGAGACGCTGCAGACACGAGAGAGGAATGTTAATGAAGTCAATCACATCCGCGGCACAATTCAACACACTGATTAGAGTTTGTGTTCTGTGTCAGCGTAATTTTCTTGCTACAGGCTCGTAGAATGACACAGCTCCAATCTCCGTCCTCGCACAGACAAGATCTACAAACGAGGGGATTTCGAGCGTACAGACATAATCATAGGCACATTTGCATGTTGTCATCCTAGCGGGCTGCTGCTAAAAATAGAATCTCCGACTCAGGTTGCCTGATGAATATGTATTTGTTCGCATCCAGAAACATCACACAGTTTGTTAAATTAAAATCTTTCTCTCTCTCTTTTGTTTTTTTCTTCCTTTTTTTTAGCGCTTAGATATTTTGCTCTAAAATTTTTTTTTTTTAAAAAAAGGGCCTCTGCCACTGAAAGTATAGAGACAATAACGTATCAGGTACACAACATAATCTAGTGAAGGTGGACGTTTATCGACTCTGTCGGAACTCGCCGGCAGTGGGCAAAATCAATCTGTGTTTGTGTCAACACTTTGCGGAGCCTCGAGCTTAGCAGGCGATACAGTGAAGTAAATGTTGAGTGGCCGCATTTCTAAAGAAGGATTTATGAACGGTGGGTTAATGTTTGCTGCTGTTAATGCAACGGGGCTGATTCATTCTTAAGTGGGAAACAATAAATCCCACTTGCAGTGTTCTAGCAAGGCCTACTGAGACGAGCACGGTGCTTCTCTTTACCGATCGCAGGGAGCCTGTGCATGATCACCACAGGAGGAGATGAGCCTGCCTGCAAAACATGTCAGGAGCAAACTGAAATATCCCTTTTTTTTTTGTTGACCACACTCAATTAATCCCTGCTTTGGGTCCGACCTGGCGATGAGATATTTTCAGACTGTCTCATCCCTTCCCATCACTTATTCTCCTTCCCATTCCTTTCTCTGTCTCATCCTACCCACTGTCAGATGGTTAATGTGGAGACGTACTTTGGTGTCCTTGCCACCTGTTCCTGTCCCTCCGCAGGGTCTTCCCACTGCAATCCTGAACGTCAGGGAGTGGTATCGCCACGATGCATGGAGGCCCGTCCCCAAACACCTGGTCCGCCCCCTCCTCCACCTCCACCTCCACCTCCACCTCCGTGATCTTTATCCGACTCCGGCTGGCTCTGGGCTCGCTCAGGCTTGGGATTGGGAGTGCAAGGCGGGTCGGGCTGCTGGACCGACATGGTCCTGCGTAGGTGCGTGCGCTTACACAGGAAGTCAGGCTTGGCAGAGAGACCAAACGAGCCTTTCCTTAGGACCATACGAACGGAAGTGGATTTCTTGGGTCTGGCTCTGTGCCCAAACTGGAGAATGGAGAGGTGCGCTGCGTAGCCCTCGATCAGGAACTACACATACAGCACGGGAAAGGTCAGGACAAGAAGCTAATCAGAAACAGTCAGACAGAAAAGCTGCGAAAGAAGAGACGAAATGAGAACTGATCTACCTGGCACTGGTTTTGGTACTTCTTTGAAGGTCTGCCAACAATATAAATCTGTGAGGGGCTGAGGCCAAGCATGTTGTAAACAGAGATGTCCTTCATGGAGCCGTAAGCAGAGTTGATCTTAATGTGACACTGGTGAGAGAGGGAACAATAACAACAGGAGAGCTGTTTGGCATTTCAGCTTTCAAAAGAGCGGCGCAGAGAAAAGTCGGACGACGATGTTGCGCAGACAACAAACCGCTTCACATGCTTTGTTTGCCCTAATGATTTATCGGGTTGTACCTCCTGTATGAGGTTCCTGAGGAAGATGGTCTTTTGCCGCAGGGGATCGTGAACCAGGCCCTCAGAAAAGAAGATCATCCCGTGGGGGAAGTTATGCTGCGACAACCAGGAGACCACCCGCTGTTTCTGCATATCAGGACGACCCGTGATGTAGATGATCAGATATCCCAGATCCTGCCAGTGTCTGCACGAAAAAAAAACAGACATCCTCTTACACACTTCAAAGAAATCAGTTAGATCTGTGGTGGCACTATCACGGAAAAGTCAAGTTGACACATACATTTCTTATTCTTTCTGAGCCTTTTTTTTATTCCTTTATATGCACCCGGCCGCCCACATTCAGAGACTGACCTGACGACGTCGACAGCTCCGGGGCGGACCTTTGGGTCACTGCCCATGATTGACACGCTGGCAGCGAAAGAGCCATCGATGCTGAAGACTACACACTCCATGCTCCGAGGCAGCACTGTCAGGTAGCCTTCTGCACTTGTTTGATCCCCCCTTGGGATGAATGAGGGTGGAAAGAAAGAACGAGAGAGAGAGGAAGACCGCGTTGAGTTGTTTTCCATTCAAGGCCAGTCGTAGTACAGCAATCTCCAGCTCAAGAAGTCAGAGCATGGGCGTTTTCTATGTGATGCTATCTTATTTAACAAAGCAACACTCTGGATAGGGCATGCTTCACGGACGCTTACTTGACCACCATTTTAATTGGATACACTCCAAGGCCGAGCTTCTTGCTCTTGGGTATGGTGTATGTGACTCTGCCACTGCTGTTGGTCACGTCCGTGTCAAAGTGCACCCAGCGGCCGGACTGGGGCTGTTTCATCAGCAGGACGTCCACCTAAGGGAGGCGGGTCGAGTCAGCAGACTGAGATTCAGTGATCCACAGACATACAGTATGCTTGAACATGTAGCTTAGACTGAGAACAATAATCAATCATTGTACTTTTTCTCCGGTTAGAGTGACCATGTCCAAGGGGCCGTACATGAAGCGACCGACCAGCGTCTGCGGTCCGTCCTCGGTGGCGATGACGTCATTCACCCTGTGGTTGGCCGTGACGTTCTACAGCGAGAAAAAAGCATGAAACACGGTTAAGTCAGGATAGTCATGTTCAGGTTTGATCCTTTTATTGCTGTTCGTCTGACGCCCTGGGAGAAATCCCAGTGTCAAAGAGGTTGTGATACGGTAGAGAGCTCAGAGAAGGTTGACTTTAAGCTGAGATTATTGTGTCCCATAATGATCCCAAGGCCTATTAACTATTAAACTCCGTACTCAAAGATGAATGAGCTTGACAAAAAAAGACTCTCCACAAAGCCTGAATCAGAGCGTTCAGCATAGAAGATATTCAAATCGGCTCAAATCCTAATTTGAACAAATATTTGCATAATCAAAGAACTGAAGAGTTTTATCGAGCGTCTCTTCACTTCCTCCTCAGCTTTCAGTTTGTCTCCAGATGCAGCAGGCTGCTTATATTTTTTAATGAAAAGCCCCATTATGCCACCTGCCTAGCTATGACAAGTTAATGACTCGCTGGTAAACATACTGGGATATTTAGTAGCTAAAGAGGCATATAGTTTTAGTGGTTGAGAAATAATAAGCCAGAGCTCAAATGAGTCAATATTGCATCTGCCAGTCGATCAGAGACGCGACTGCAAGCTGATGGTTTGTGTTTCCATGTCTGCTGGATGTTTAAATTGTTTGGTAACAACTCCACATCAGCATGCATGTAGTTATTCTGTGTTACATGTGCATATAAGGTGTCTAATGTGTGCGCTTGAGCCGCTGAGCCTTGACCTACATGTACGAGCACTCGGTACAGGACAGTGCGAAACGAGTTCTCAGGCTGCTTTGATGTGTTTGGTTTCACATTTTCACTACCCGGCTAAACGTCTCTGCACAGTGGCAGCTCACGGAAAAGAGGTTTTAGCCTTTCTTGTCTTGTTCTTTTTTTTCCACACTGCAGCACTCAGCGAGGACCTCCCAGTGAGCCAGCAGGGAAACACTCGCTGAATCTCTCATCATATTATGAGCCGTCTAATGTATGATTCCCAAACTCGGCTGCGCCCCCCGCAACCAAAATTAAAATCTTCTCGCAAGCTTCTCTGTCATTTTTGTAACATTTACTTAATCCTGGGATGTGTGTCTCTCGGCACGTATGCTCCTCTGCAACACCCTGCAGTTTCCCTTGAAATGTGTTTGTTGTTCTGCAGACAGCAGGATACAAGACTTCATGGGTGCAGGATTTATACCCGCGAGTCGCAGGCTTTTATTTGTGCTTATTTGTACTAGTAAAATAACAATTGCAAGAGTAAACAAATGTAACACAACAACAGTAAAGTTCATGCATCTGCACCTAACAGATACTGCTGCATGCTGAGGTGAGAAACTATGTTGTGTTTTTAGCGTTTCAACATCACTTCCTATAATGATAATTGATTTAAAGGATGTAGCACTGCATCCAGCTGTTGTGCTTCGCCAGCCTTGATGAGAACCGTCAGCATACAGTCTCACTAAGGGATCTAACGGTGGAAAACATGGCAGCATCTGAACACACACTTAACCACAAAGAGGGTACATGCAACATAACAGCTGGTTTGTCACTCGAGGAGGGCTGAGAGTGTTTTTTTCTCTCACGGTCGTCTTTCTCAGCGATAGCGGGAAAGCAACATGTACCTCAGTGTCACCATCCACTCAGGATCATGTGTGGAAGAGATGAGTTCCTGCATGAATAAAAAAAAAACAACAGCCCCACTAGTGGTCTCTCTCCCGCTGTGACAAGGACCTCTTTCCCAGCAGATCAGAAATAGAAGCCGAGCCTCTCGGAATAGTTTCACTCTGCAGCAGATGAGTCGGCTGAGCCCAAATTGAATCAGCGAGGAGCAGCTATAAACCTTCAGTTACTGGATGGTATTGGGGATGAGGCGACGTCTCAGTGCTGCTTTTCTTTTAGCACTCACCTCGGAGAAAAGAAAAAACCCGAACCTGGCTATGGTGAGTTGTGAAGAAGATGACCTTCCGACTCAAATACAAATATGTTTCCATGGTGCTCCTGTCACACAGTTCTATTTATAGAAGACTGAAGAATCTGTGGATAAATTCTTGTCTTTAGAAAATAGCAGATAATGAAAGTCTTTGTTGGATAGCGAGGTAACCTTATCTGCATTCTTCCTTTCAGTGAAAGGCGTGAAAGAAAACGATTTAAAAAAGATGGCGAAACTATAATGTTCTGAAGACGGATGAAAAGTGCGTCCGAGATACGTAACCATGTGTTATATAAACACTGTGGAAGGTATCGATTCATGGCCAAGTTTGGGATTGAAATAAGAAAGATTCTGTTACAATCGCAGCAGAACGTTCAGTGTTAAATGTGGCTTTAATGTTTTGGTAAAAATCTACATGAACATTATCCATTTTTTTGGAATTAGATGGAAATTGCTTAATAAGCAACCATGACGGGGTCGATGTTCCCTGTAGTCACACAGCAGAGACTGTGGAGCAGCGTCTCTTCATCCACAGTTTTAATCTCCTGACCCAGATGTTCCACTCCGCACCCAAAATGTCCAGCACACACATTCCGTGAAATTATTTGTCCTCTTTATTGTGCGTTGCTGTTTCTGTGATGATTTTCGTTAAAGCTGCGTTTACTGTAAACGTTTCCAGTAGCATTTATCGTGGCACATTTAACCGGCGAAAGTAAAACACGTAGTCAGAAACTGGACAGGACGGAGGGACCGCTGCATGGCTGACTGCACTGAAGCACCTTTCATCACACTCATTTGAGCAGCTCTTGCCAAGGCTGCCAGTGAGATACGTCTGTGTCACTCAGTGAGGACTCACTCAGTTCACTGCTTCCAGATGAAAGTGCAGCAGTATTTTAAGAAAATCACGCCACGATGCCAAAGCGCTTCAACCTCAGCAGTTAATGATAATCACAGTGTGTGTGTGCTTCTGAGGATAAGACGCACCTTAGAGACAACATCCAGTTTGTATAATATCTACCTCTGTTCAAATATTCATGGATTTGCTCGGATTCATTTTGAATAGAGCTTCTGTTAATTTCCCTGTGGAGCAAACTATGACACAAGCATTTTGACACGACGATAAACCAGTGAACAATTTATTACCCTTAGTTTGACATGTGTCCTCCTTCTGAGCCACTTCTCTCGAGGGCTGGAGGGAGAGAAGGGAGCAGAGTCCAAGTTGTCTGCTTCCTGGGTCTTCACATAGTCACATCGCATGAGCTGTAAACAGATATATGCAAGAGAAGGAATTTAGACACACGCACGTACTCGCGCACGCACGCACGCACGCACGCACGCACGCACGCACGCACACACAGATTCTTCTATTAAAAGACAGAACAGGTTTATGGATCAGTAATGAAGCTAGTCTCCCCTGAAGAATAGGCAGTAATGACATGGAAGGTTTATCCTCTGCAGCCTTGAAATTAAAACTGCCAACATGTTAAGGGATCATAAATCAAATTTCTAAAGGAAATCTTTTGTGACTATAGCAGCTCTGAAACAGATTAAAGGCTAAAGGATGATTTAAAATATCCTGGAAGAAAATGCTCACTGCTGGGAGGAGGTCGGGCATAGAATCACCGTGAACCTTGAGAGCCTGCGAGCTTCAAAACATTTGGACGAGATTTTTGACACCGAACTTTAACTGAGATTCAGCTCGATTCTAAGAATTGACTCTGAATCTCTATTGCAGTTTGCTTGTCCCTGCAGCTCTTAAATCCTCCGGGAGATCTTTTAATATGGAGTGACACCGAGTCACAGAGATGGCAAAACCAAAATATTGACAGCACTTCCCATCTCCTATACGCTCCCCTTATTCCCCTCACGTTTGTTCACGAGGCCCCTGCAGACATCGGCAGGGTGTGTTCTGTTCTCCTTCTATAGGAGCTCTGCGTTCTAATGATCCAGTTCAAAGACTGTTCCAGCTCCTTCTAATACGATGTGACTTCTTAGTGGTCACCCAAAAGCACACGCAAGGCATGAATCAGTGTTAGGGATGGGATGTTTTCGTGAGCAGCTCAGTGGGTACGTGGTGGAAGTAACCCTGCCATGGATCAAAGTTGTATTCCTGATCAATGTAAGTCTTATGGCTTGGAGCAGCATCTGTTTCGCTTAGCAACAGCGCCCCCTCCTGGCACCAGTGGTAATATTTGCTGACGCATTTAATTCTTTTGATAAGTCGGCATGGCAGTGCTCTATTACTAATAACATTAATCGAAGGGAAAACTATGGTTACCATCAGAATGTAGCAGGACTTGGTCTGCCAAGTCATTCATAGTCCAAGCAGAGGCGTTCGTCGGGCGCGGAGCGGAAATGAAAGAGACTATAATTCTCCCTATTACGAGTCAGTGTACCATCAAAATGATTCTGACGCTGTTATTTTAGCGTTAACAGGTATCTTTTGTGAATACAACTGATTTCTAAAGAGTCTAAAGATTTCAAAATTGAACTGAATGTTAAAAGTATTCGCATCCCACCTTTAATACCTGCAGGTTACAGTCGTGCCCTTTTACATGTATTCATAATCCAGATAACAGCCCATAATCCTGGTTTTTGTGCTGGTTCGATATAAGTGTGATGACTCCCACTGGCCGGGGGCTCAGCTGTGATGTGTGAGGTGAATCTCAAACATGTTCGTGTGCTCTGAACTGTGCCAACAGTTCACAGTGACCTTCAACCGCCGAACAATCTCCACAATGCTGACAATCATCGCCATCAGGGCTAAACTGTTAAATCATTTTCTAAACAGAAAATCCTTTTGTCATGATTCTGCCTCTAGATTAGAAGACTCAGTAGGACCTCACACTATATTCATGGTCAATACTGATCGCGCGGACAAACGTCTCTATAGTGTTGCTTCCTGTTGAAGCAGTAACAAGCCTTGACGGAGGATCTATTTTCTATGCTGTGTCGTTTCTAAAACAGGAGTACACTCACCGGTAACAGCTGTTCTGCAACCAGTATCCTCTGGTTAACCCAAGTAGCAAGAGTATAGCATAGAATCTGACACTCTCACATCTCAACTGCAATATTGAGGGAAGACGCAGCATCAAAACAACTTATCTGGGTCATGCACGATCACAACGTGGTTCAAGTCGTACTTTACAGAGTGAGCTACAACACATTCTGGAGATCCCAGTGGATCAATCCTTGGAACCGTTTCACCGTCTCTGCACGCTATCGTCTGAAATTAAGTTAATATTAGATCTGCCGAATACAATTTACTGTTCACCTTTTTAGACACCTCTTTGCTTTGGGCTTTTTCCTCTTTTATACCATTTTACACAGCTTGACTACAATTAAAACCTGGCGGGCAGTAGTAATAGCAGCTAGTTAAGCATCGTTCTGAAATGACAGAACTGCGGTTGCTCGGATTTCACTATTCAGATGCTTAAAACACTGCAGTTAATTTACAACATTGACTACAAAATGTGAACTTTCATTGTGAAACTTATAGAGGGATCAAACAATAAAGCTTTGGATGAGGCTTGCTGACCTGCCGGAGGACAAAAGCTGCTACGTCTGTGGACTCCCAGTAGGAGGCATGGAAAAGGTGGGGCAGAGCTACTGTTGGGAAGGAAGTCAGCACATCGGGGCAGTACAGGGCGTAGTCCAGCCTCTTGGAGCCCCACCAGCTGCTGGAAACTGAAACACACACACACACACGTAGACAATAACACACATAAATCTGAGGTAAGCCCATGAGTAGTGAGCTGAACTAATCTTCAGCAGACGGTTGAATACATGAGACGGTGCAGCAGCTTCCTTGTCTCCGTCCTTCCCTCCCACTCACTGTTAGTGATGGTGTTGCTCAGCTGCCCGTTGGAGCAAATCGAGATTTCACTTTCTACGCTGGTCACGCTGGCCCTGCGGCCTCCCTCTTCACCTCCTCCTTCGGTCTTCGTCTCAGAGGATGACTGCGAAGACGGACCCTCAGGAGCTGGCTCGCCTTCCAAAAACACGTCTGGATGACCTTGAATACTCTCAGCTGAGGCGGTTGAGGAAGAGGAGGGGCGAGAGAAGAGACAAGGACAAACAGAGGGGGAAGAAGAAGGGAAAAGGTTGATCGACTGGCCACCATATTGAGATCGATGCAGTTATTTGGCTAATAAGACGGCTTCCTGCTGTGTATTGACTCGGTATATATCAAGAGAATCCACAGAGAAGCAGCAGTAGAATCACAGAACCTGCTTTGTCTCTTATTTAATGGTAAATCCATGCTATGAAAGTCTCAAAAAGCATCTTCCTTTCCGCTGACAAGAAAATAATTCATCACATCGGGTTCCACTCTCCCACCGGCTCGTCCTCGACGCAGCTCCGTCTCAGAAAAATGAGAATTCTCCCTGGACCAGACTTCATGGGTCCACCAGAACCAAGTCACTTCAATTCACTGGTTAAGCATTATGTGTTGCTGTGGACATTTTATTGCACCAACGTCTGAATGAACACTGCTGTGATCAACAAGGTCCCGCGGATGACGACCGCGATTGTGTGTGTCGTCTGCTCAGACCTAATACAGACATTAGCGTAGCATCTCGTGGGTGGTGCATGTGCCGCTCTGCATTCAATCAGGTTGTAAATGGTTAGCAGCTTGTCTGAGCATGTATCAAATTATCACAGAATACTTGGTTAGGCTCCGTGAAGCAGCCAGTTATTGGCAGATTATCAATTGCTGCCTGCTAGAAGGGTTATAAATAAACCATCAGATGCAGCAACATGTTGCATGCTCCGTCTGTGAAGGATCAGCGGCGGCAGCATCCAGATACTTTCTCAGGCGTGATGGAGAACCAGGTGCGGTTAATAAATTCACACAGACGAGG
Source organism: Macroramphosus scolopax (assembly GCA_901007825.1). Lineage (NCBI taxonomy): Eukaryota > Metazoa > Chordata > Actinopteri > Syngnathiformes > Centriscidae > Macroramphosus > Macroramphosus scolopax. The sequence continues at coordinate 23,713 of CAAKHC010003920.1, read as the reverse complement.
CCAATTAAAAGTTAGATTCCTTGCAATAATGAGCAGACTCGCTCTCTCAGCAGAGTCCTGAGTGCTCCTTTAAACAGCTGAGCCCTTTTTCAGACAATCCGAACTGAGCATCCATCCACAAACAAACAATGATATGATTAATGAGCCCTGCCAGACATCCTCGCAGGAACCTTCCTCCATTTCAGTCTCCTGCAAGATTTCTTCCAACAAAACCCTGAGCACAGCGAGAGGGATTTCTCTGAAGGAGGGAGAGAGAGACGCTGCCGCTGACACATTCGCTGACACAAACATGGGAAGATGAGCATAAAAAAGGGGGCACGCAGTAAAGGTGGGACAAATACTGATGCAAAGAGTGGAGAAAGGAAGAGCTTGGTGTTAGTTAATATGAGAGAAGAAACACCAGACGCATTAAACGACCAGCGTGGCTACAGAGAGAAATTCAGGACTGAGGCACGGAAGAGTGAAACATCTGATGACGGTGGAAAAAAAGAAGGACAAGCAGAGAATTCATGAATTGACAGGGGAGTGAAGGCACCACGGCCTTGAAACGTCTTTGTAACAAAAACAGACTTTTAACTCCCCGCACCCTCCCCGCCCCTTATCAGGCCCTCCGCCTCCACACACAGCCACATCCTATTAGCGCATAATTATACGGCAGCAAGTACAAAAACAACAGCGTCTTTACAACGTGCTCTCGTGGATGATATTTCCCATCGGACCAGAGCTGGAATCAATAAGAAGAAGGCTCACGCTCCCTCTAAATTAGCAGCATTCATCACAATTACTGCTCCACCATGGATGGGTGTTGATGTCAAAGTCATACCCAGAGGAGCCCCATTTGATCGGCTCTCCATGTCTTCATAACAACTAATTATCATATTACAGAAGGAAATGGGTGATGTGAGCCGCTGTTTCCTCGGTGTGTGCTTGTACACCTGTCCTGTGTGCACCTATCTACGGTTTTTAATTCAACATGTAATCTGACAGCGCCCGAGCTGCGCTCCACGCAGCAGGGATGCAGTCCAGCAATTGAAACACTGGAAACGCAGCTTCAAGCCGACGACGTGCGTCTGCTTTTACACTCCATCACCCTTATCAGCATCAGAGGAGACAAGCGTCCCTGTTTGAGGGCCTGCTGGGAATGATTAAGTTAATAAATCACCTGCATGGGCATCCAGTTGATGCAATTTCATATCACGTGTCACAAAGTTGTACACGCAGGCCACGTATGAGCAGAACGGGAGGATCACTCGCGGGTGTCCTGTTAATATATCAACAAATAAATTGATGAAAGCTGATTTACCATCCAAGGACCAGTTCAATGGTTTCTACCGTGTTACAGACGTGGAATACAGAACAATGTTTTCTTCATCTTTCTGGAAAGTCAATCCACTCATCCATTTTCTCCTTGTTCAACATCAAGCTGGAGCTCACAGTTAATTCTAATTTGCTCACAAGCTGTGGTATTTTGGTGAATATTCATAACGTCCAGCCACATGGGTGGAAGCAGGGAGAGAGCTGTTGGGATGATTAATGTGGCCCGAGCGAGTCTATTTTACTAATCTGACATGGGGAGTATCATGCCGGGATCTCGCCTCTTTGACTGTTTGTGCAAAAGATATGATAATACTAATGATTATAGTGCTTGAGGGGATTTAGGTTAATAACATACTTTTATTGCAATACATTCGGAGATATAATTCTTAACTTCCACTACCCCATTTCGACTTAATCGTCCATGCACGTTCTCCCTCTCGGTTATAATTCCTGAACATTCATATTTTAGTTATCTATGTGAAACAGGAGTAGAAAACAATGGCCCTGCTTTTTTTCCTTCATGCTGCATCTGGATGACACATGTGAGGCTTGTCTGTTCTACAAAACAATATATTTAATCTGTTCCCAGTATGAGCGACAGTTGCCAACAAAACAAAACAAATGTTCTCTCCAGAAGCTTCGAAGCTGTTTTAAGTTACGTGTTTCTAATGATTGCATGTCGAACAAAAGGGTATTCAGTTGTTGAAGCCTCGCGCCGAAGCCTCATCTTCTCATCCGTGTTCATGCTCGCAGGCTGTTAGCACAAGTGTTTGTCCTACTTTCCTTCACTGATGTAGGTGGAGGGAGAACCGAGGGGACCAGGCGATGCGTCATAACTGCTGTTTAGAGTGAGTCCCAGAAGGGAGCTAGAATATGACTCGGATGAATCATTGGATCATTAAGGAGTCTCTGCAGCCAAGCCTTCCGGGGGGACTGCAGCAGCACCGTGTCAGGTCTGCCAGACAAACATCTTACACACTGATCCTTAGCAAGCAGCGGCAGGTTAAAGGTATAGCACCACAAGAAGATGGAGTTGATTACTTCAGGCTTTGAGGGCAGGATTTAGTTCCTACTTCTGCAGGGCGAACAGATGGGATGGAGTCTCGGTGTATATTTGTGTCTGTGTATATGTAAATTTAAGTCACTGAATCCCCTTGTAGCTGTAATCTAGTACCATCGATGGAATTCCTCAACGCTTGCTTTGAAACGCAGCACCCAAAAGGTTATTAACATGGCAATGCAATTACATCAGCAGATAGATAAACCAATAAAATATTCAACAGGGGCTCCAGCAGCTCCTCACGCTGCTAAATTCATCCCCTGTCTTACCTATGAGCATCGAGCGTCCATCTCCCAGAGGGTAGCGCTGGTAACGTGGCACAGCGATGGGTGGCAATTTGTGGAAGATGGGCTGCAGCAGCGGCTCCAGTCTGGACGCTGAGGGGTCCGAGGGGTAGAAGAGGTTGAATATCTGAGAGCAGGCTGGATGAAGCTGGGTCACTGAGGGAACACATGGGACGTACATTAGCATGTGGGAAGAGTAGCAATGCTTTACTTGAGTGGGATTTTAAAATAACATAGGTATAATTAAAAATACCATTAGCAGCACAAACCCTGATGTAACTATTGTTTTTCATGACTCTGAAGGACACTTCCACAGCTCATTTACATTTTCTCCCCTTTTAAACGAGTGAAAGCGTTTTTGTTTATCGTCCACTAATTGGAGCTGTGACGAGGTATCATTTGCTTTTTATCCTTGGTGCAGGCGACGCATTAACTTTTAGAAAATCAGTTGAAACTGAACCCTCTAAAAAACCTATTGTGAGTATTTTCAAATGAAATGAGTAAAAGGAAGCAAATGATCCATCTCTGTCTTATTCCAGTCGCAGCTGAATCAATCAAACCTCTCGTGCAGTTATTGCTCAACAGATGACTGATGAGCTGTTACTGATGTAAAACGTACTGCGACGTCATCGTCATTGTTATCTCAGACAGTTTGCACGTGGTTGTGAGTCTCACCCTGGACGGAGGGCAGCACGGTGCGTCTCATGGCCAGCACCAACCCCAGCGGACAGCCCAGCAGGAAGCAATCCGACACCTCAAAGTCAAACCGGCCGGGGTTCAACAGCAGACTGGTGCTGCTGCCGCCGCGGACCTCCACGCCCTCCTTCACCAAACTGGAGAACACACATGGACATAAAATATGGAATCTTAAGTGCAATGTAAATCTTCCCTTTTACTGTTGACTGCTGCCAAATTCTACCAGATCATTTTGGACTCATGCTAGTCTAGTCTAGTTTTTCGTCTTTAAATGGAGAGTGTTGTCTTGAAATGTTGAAATTTATTCGTATTATTGAAATGTGAAACGCCACTAACAAGCATGCTGAATGTCTTGGCCCGGATGAGTCAGCAAGGATTTTGCTTTGTCCTGATTCAGTAGTTGGCTGCCTCTGGTTTAACATGCTGGGACTGTTGTCGGCACTGTGCCTTTATGACTCAGCGTGAGCAGCTCTTCATTCAGCCTTCACTGGCTGCCTCATGCTTACGTCTGTTTGAACAGCCGAGCCGGTCTCAGCAATGACCCTCTGCTGACTGGCTGAGCCAACGCTTCCCCGTTAACTCCTGCACGGGGAAAAGGTATTTGTGAAGTCTCCAGACATCTTTAGAAGCCAAAACAATGGCGGTGGCCTTCAGCTTCTTTTGTTGTCTTCCTTCAATTTGTATCCGAACCTTCTTTATACCAATAGAAAAATGCCATTTGGTCTGTTTGTGCTCCTCTCTGCCACGGACATTTTCTTCTTATTACTGCAGGATTTTCTCCCAATTATTAACACTCCCTTTGCAGCAGATTCGGGGATATTTTCCAGTTTAACCATTCAAGTCTTATTTAGGAAGTCAGTAACACTGACATGAGATTGTCTCAAACAAATGCACATTGTTCCCAGCATCTGCCAGCTACTCTGCCTCTCTGACACAGCAACTATTTGACGCTGATGTCTTAAAAAAACTGGAGCATTGCGATTTGCTTGTGAGCATCCGACAGTGCTAGACTCTAAGTCCTAATTTTTTCTGTCTCCTAACACTTCACACTCGACAGACGACTGCACAGATTGCTTTTATTTTCTCCCTCTATTTCAGGAGCCGTTTTTATCAACACACCTACAATTGAGTAATGTCATATTTACACAGGAGTCCCACAGCACACGGTCTCCGGTGTTTTCATGAGAGCAGTGTTATGACCATTTTACACATGATCTCACAGGCAATTCCCAGACAGGGCCGATACAGAGCGAGGTGCAGCTGGAATGGAGTGAAGAAAGCCATCCGATACGAGGGATATTGTGAGGGAAAAGGAGATAAATAAGCCCTCCCGGAGTATCCGCTGGGCAAATGTAGCACACACAGGAGCAGAGGTTACCCTCCATACAGTCTGGCTCTTGCTTAATTAAGAGTGTAACATGTGGAAGGTGTGAACGAATCACGATTAACATAAATTTGGCAAAGCTGTGAATTGAAGAGGTCCTGTCGTCAGTGACTGTGTTACTCATGTGTGAGGCCGGGATGATGTTAAACTAGGCGAGCGTGTTATTTCGAATGGGAACACTGGTTGCTTGAAGTCAGTCGACGTGGCAGTCCCCCCCACTCCAGCTACCACAGCCCAGCTGAATTCACCTGCAGTGCTCTGTCTCCCATACAAACTGTCTGGCGCAGACACAAACAGGCTATTTATAGTCCAGCAGAGGCAGGAGGGGCAGGCTGAGCTGCGAATACGGATGGAGAGCGTGCACAGGACGGGCTGACACATCCCAGGAAAATACCTGGATGAGAGTTGATGTGCAACATCTGGGTCATCACACCTCCGAACACACTCATCAACCATTAATAAATCAGAGTGACAGAAAAGGAATGCTGAAATTGTAATACATCTCAATACAATGCAGTAATGTCTGCTCTTTTCTTGCTCTCCTAATGTTTGAATAATTTAGTTAATTCATCATTACAATATTCATAAATCAGTCGTGATTTCTAAGTGTAGGAAGCTTCAAATCTTCCAGCTTGTGTCGACACTGTCAGAAAGGCTTTTGGATTCTATCTTCTGTGTATGTTAATGGGGTCATGGTGTGTGGGCGGTCGTTTACTGGACTGCAATATATTGAGAGGTGTTTTCAATATTTTAAACAGCCCATTTACTTACATAATAGGCGGGGGATATATTACCAACACCTCTAAATATAATGCACTCCAGCACAACACCACCACCCACCACAATCTCAGAATTAAAAATCAAGTCAATTATTTCCGATCCAACAGTGGAAACTTTATATTATATATAATATATTTGAGGTGTCAGCAGCTGAGTGATTGTCACATGGTATATATAATCTAAATCACCCACTTTTGTGTGTGCGTAATGCTAATGAGTGCTGCTTAACCTGGAAAAAAAACTGTGCTGGCCCGTGGATGAGGTGTCCCCGTCATACGAGTCACTCTGCTTCCGGCTGAGAGGAGGCTCACCCTGGCTGTGCCCTTCATTGGGGGCGGAGATATCAATGTTGCTCTTACTCAGCCTTTTGCTCGAACTGAGGCCCGGGCTGGACTCTCCAAGCAGGCCTGAGTTGTCCTGAGTGGAGGGAGGAAACTGCGTCAACACTAAGCAAAAAAAAAACACTACAAGAGGTAATAACATAATCGGAAGGGAGTTCTTACTTTTTCCCAAGTAAACATTTAAATATGGGAAGGTGCAACCAGTGCAAGAGTGACTTCAACATGTGAGTGGATGTGAAGGGCAACATGTCGGAGGAGGATTTAAGGAGCAACACACGGCAGCGTGTAGCATCCTGCAGCACTTAACAGGCTAAAAGCACTCATGTCAGGACGAATGTGTAACATGGAGGCAACATCAGCAATATAAAGATTAAATAAAATCCCAGAATAAATGGTGATCCACACATATAAACATTAACCTAAAGCTGTGTCCTATATTCGGAGTGTTTATACTGATGTATCAGGCTTTTAGAAAGACACAGTCACGTCATGTCTTTACAGAAGAACCTGAAAGGGAATAAAAGACAGCCTGCGACTGACAGAGGTGATTAACTCCGATGATGAAGACAAGGTTTCATACAGGCATGTCATAATTATCTGTTGTCATGTATCACAAGTAACATTTTCCGTCATCTATTGTTGACAGTTTTCCCTCTGGTGAACAGTCACTGAGCTCCCACCTTCAGGCTCTCCGTGCTATTGTTCCTGCTGCTGTTGTTGGGGCTGCCGGGTCTTTGGTGGTTGCTGAAGCACAGCGCGTCAAAGCACAGCACACCTCCCACACAGTCGCCCATCAGGCATACCTGCTCGGAATCACATGATTTCAGTGCAATGCATGCGAGATGGTGCATGAATATCATTAAAAAGAAGGAGACAAAAGAAACAGAGCAGTCAACTAACACATCTAAAAAGAAAAACAGCATTAAAACCTCTTCATGCAATGCAGTTAATCTAAGGAATCAATTTTCACTCTTCATGCTATACCTTGTGCGTTTGTTTTGTTGTTGCAAGATTATGCTCAAAGTACCTCCCCGATATTAACGGCGCTTGTTGGAGGTGTGTGGGCAAATCCCTTCAACATAGCGGGAAACAGCATTTTTACATTTTCCGTTCCTGATGTAACACACCAACAGCAGCTCATTAAAGCTTCGCCCCTGATGTGAGTTGGATGCTGGCAGTGAGCACAACCAGCATCAGAAGGGTTCCTCCAATCCTGCACACACACTGTGTGACAGCAGGTTCTGTGTGTGCGGGAGTTTGAGGATTTCTAAGCAGTGTTGGAACTCTAATGACGCAACACCAGCTTTGCATTACAGTAGTACAGACATGGGACACAGCTCCTAGTTTTCTGTGTGGTGATGATTCCTGCGTCTATCCGGATGACGATCAGCAGGCAGTCGACTACCAGGAGCCTCAGAGCCGATCTCAATAAATTACAATTACGACAACCTGTAGAGAAAATACTGAAGAGGACGAGACGAGTTTAAATCCCACGTAAGGGTATAGAAATGACCAACGAATCAAACCTTGCACTTTGATTTCACTTAATCAGAGCTAATCAAGAGTAATGGACATCCGTGCAATTGTAATTACCTTAATTGGAATCACCTTTGGGGCCTCTCACTTGTACCTGATTATATATTTTCTGCTGTGTCGATTTGCTAATCGGATTATTGACCCATCGTTCCTCATCAAGCTCCATCAAGGCCTGAAAATCACCACAACGGCTATACATGTTGCTGCTGACACAAATTAAGATTTCTTTGTCTAATTATTGTTTTATTGAACATTTTGTTCATGTTTTTCTACCTCAGATTTGTGAACTCCACTGTTGAGTGTAGCTTGTCATGTTCTGTCAATACAGAATGATTCAAGCACAAATCAACATCTAGTTTACTTCACTCAGGGTAGAAAAAATCAGCTGTTTAAGTCGAAGAAAAAGATTTGACATTTACCATGATACTTATTGATAACATTTCTGGCCATATCTTCTAGGCCCAACACTCTGTATTGCAGACAATGACAGGATCTGTTTGTTTGCTGCAAATGAGTCCTGCAGCCTTCTGCAGGCCTGCACGTGGACAGTTTGCAGATTACACAGTCCAGTCAAAGGCAACCACAACTACTGACTTCTATCAAACTGCCACCGACTTATTGTCCTAATGACAGGCTTAACTGAACGAGCTCTCCTGTCCTCTTTAATCAGAACAAGGCGAGACACACCTGACCCGCGAATCCTTGGCCGTCCTCTGACTGCAGGAAGCTGCGGTACACCTGGTTGGCCTGGGCGATGACAGTGGCCACGGCATCCTGGTAGCGCGGTGAGACAATGGCGAGGAGCGGGAGGGCGGCCAGCGGCAGGTGATCCACACTGCTGGACACGCAACTCTCATCGTAGCTGTACGGGTTTAAACTGAGGCAGATGGGAAGGAGGGAAGCAATGACGGAGGTGTGGATGAAAGAAGGAGGGGAAACAACAGAACATATAATCACTTTATAGCTGAACAAAGCTTTTTTGTCGCTGCCTCCTCAGAGCTTATGATACCCTTCCCCTCAACTATCTGATTGTGTAATCTTTTTGAGCGTGTGCACAAGTAAAGGGTTGTTGTGTCAAGGAGTAAAACCTGCAGTAGTAACAGCAGCGAGCGTGAGTCACTGCTATGTCGACTCTAATGGATCGGTGTCTGCCGCGGTGCCCATGCAGAACAAGCCAAACACTTCATGTGACAGTGTAGGCAAACATTAAAGGTGGCATTTCCCTGCACTCTTCCCTTGATCTCCAGTGTCACCTCCATCACCATCCATCCGATGCTCTGATTACAGGGTGAAGCAGCGATGCCAAGCCAAGGCTGAAGTATGTCAGGAGCCGAGCACACCGCAGCACAGAGGGACGCAACCGCTCTGCAAGCATGTTGGACTTCAGAACTATTGACGGAAAAGGCTGCTGACCTTCAAGACTTTCTGACATGGTTAAAGACATCAGACTCTCAGTCACTCTGGTTCCAATCAACTTTCACTCCTCCTGACAAGTAAACTGTCATTTGTAGAACACATTATGCAAACAAGGGTAAACCGTGCACATGGGGAACATTCTCAGCTGCAGATCAATACATGCTTATCAGTATTTCAGGCAGTACGATGGCCTGCGTGGGACTGACTGCAGCTCCCACATCTGTGGTAGAGAAGGAGCAGGAGCTTTGTAACACAGAGGAATACGATGTAGAACAAGTGAAGGTTGTCAGCAGGATAAATCATCTCTTGGTTTTACCCCGGGGATCCAGTCAGCTTATGTATTGGGGCTAATTAGCTAATGAGCCACAATTTTGTCCGTCGACAACAAATCCTGACCTCAATGTGACTGAACAATCCTCAGGTAATCACTGGACATATAACGACACGCATTATGGAGATACGATTGTTCTGAAGTTGTTTGTGTGTTTTGCCTTTGACTGAGATTGTTAGCTTTCATTATCAGTCTTTGTGCTAATCATTTAAGCCAATCTATTCTGTCTTCTGCACACAGACATTAAATGAGTCAATCTTGTAATCTAATTCTCCGAGAAAGTAAACAAATTCACAGAGCATGAAATATTTTCTTGTTCTTTTAATTGGATTCTTGTGATTTATTGGTTCTTTATGTTTCATCTTCTTGAGCTGCAGACACGTCTTGTTTATGTTTGTGTACTTTGGTTTATGTACTTTCCTCAAGTAGAAATATTGTGTGTCCCTAATTTCAATGATATTTTAATATCACTTCCAGTCTGGAAACAGAAACCAAACGATCAGACAGATTAAAACACTCACTTGATGAATTGATGGCATGATTGTATGAATTATATTCCTTTAATTATCCAAATGAAACCTGCAGCACCACATGTTTGTTGCAGCACTGTCCAATTCTTTGATTGCAATTACAAAATGCAATGCTGAATGTTATCAATGTTGGGGAGAAGGGATAGATGTGATTGCTGCGCTCGGAAAGACAGCGGTCTGCTTGTGACATCAGGGGATGAAGCCAAGTCCATAATCCTCACTGCTAACATTATTGCACAGTTTGGAATATCTTTGTTGGAGGAAATTATTCACAGCACACTCACCGTGTGTAAATAGATGAAAAAGTCCTTTTTTACTTAATCATTTTTGTTATTATATCACACTGATATTTTTGGCTTGGTTTTCCGACCGTGGGATGAAGTGTAGGAGCTGCCCAGGTGAATATCAAGCCCATGATTCATGTGCATTTTCTTTTTGAAATATTTGAGTTCTACCACTGGTAACCAGAGACGTGACTCGCAGGATGTGACTGATGCGGAGGATCAGGAGGCGAGGATTCGTCTATAAGAGTCTTTATTAAAGACCACAAAAGGCAAAGAAACAACCGAAGGAGGAAAAGACAGAGCTGAGTAAACTTTAAGAACTGAGGAGTAACAAGGTGAACCACATCAGGGCAGGGCAATCGAACAGAGCGAACAACACAGAGAGCAATAGCAGCTGGTGTTACAAGTGATAAATCCCACTCCAGCCCACCTCCGTGATGCAGGAGGCCACAGAGGGACATGTTTCTGTTCATCTTGAACCTTCAGGTCAAAGGTCAGTGAGACCTCAGATTGGTTTTCTTCTTTCTTTTAAGGTTTCTGAGAGGCATTACAGCGAATGCACCGTATCTTGTATCATGTTTAGAAGATGATCCAATACAATACATGTCTATGCTTAACAGTACATATTCAGTATTGCAGCATGAACTGACCAATAAAATTCAATCATTTAGTTCTGTTCTTTCCCGTGGAAAGCCTCGTCTCTCTGTCTTTCCCTGAGATTGTCACGATTTAGATTCTCTGTTTGTTATTCTGCTCCTTTGTCTGCAGCACTAACTCTCCTGTAATTTCCGATTCAGCCACTGCACATGCTCTACATTACTCCTGTCATGTCATTCAGCCACCCCACCTGCTCTACATTACCTCTCTGCTGATTCTTCTCACCTGGCCGGCCCCGTATTCACCTGTTGCTTATCTGCTCATCAGCCACCCACCGCATGCATACCGCACCATTTCCCTTGTTCTGTGCCAGATCGTCTAGTGTGTTACCAGCTTTTCAGCCATTTAGTTTATTCTGATCTGACCTGTTTTCTGTACTCTGGGCTTCTCTTCTGTCTGACCCCCTTTCGGATTGGTTTGCCTTCGCTGATTGGTACCTTGTTGTGACTCCTGCCTGATTATAAAACTGAACAGTTTACTGCACCTGCACTGTGTTGTGCTGTTGGGTTCCTGCCTGCCACTTTGTGTATCCTGACAGAGATGGTGAGAGGAGGACTCTCTTATAGTGTTTTATATACTTGTCTTTAGTCTTAAGCAGCACTTTACTCATCAGTAGTACTGAATCTATATCCTTTTAGGATCATGTGTACTAAAAGCCTCGGAAGATGGATGGCGCTTGTTACCGATTTGTTGTGGCAGACTATGCACTCTCTATTTGGAGGCAAACCTTAAACAGCGTATACGTCTGCCTTCGGGAGAGGCTGCTGTGACATCCAGCAACTGACCAGACCAACCTCAATCTTCAAACTGAGTTTTTCTGACTCCGGTCAGGAAGAGTTCATAATCCACATTACATTCCTCTATTTATAAAACACCATATTAAAGGAATCAAGGTTGTAAAAACCTCCATTATAAATCCACAGTGCTCCACATTGTCTGGTGAATTAAATGACTTCAATGAGAAAAGTAATATTAAAGCTCTAAGTTAATAACACATGGGCTATAACCAAATTATTACTGTCATAATTTAGTGAATGTGAAGATGTGAGGGGAAATAAAAGACTTGGAGGGCTGAAAAATATTCATCGATAAAACTCGTATTGTATTGAAGCACTAAGTCTGTGGAACAAAAGCTTCCCTCACAGGACTTCCCCTCTGATCACTAATGAAGGGATGTGCTTGGATGTCCAGCTGTCAGTCTACATAATCTACTGTTCCATCTTAAGCCTGATGAGGAGCTGTTGGATTCTACAGTGTCACCTGTGCAGAAGTGTTTGGAGCGTGTCTCTCAA
>CAAKHC010003920.1:0-11785 GCA_901007825.1 Macroramphosus scolopax | reverse complement strand
GTCTCTCAAAGGAGGCTGTTTTAGACAGATATAACTCTTTGAGCAGCTTCACTGCAGGTTTGAATAGCGCAGGAAAAGAGGGAAACCTGTGAAATATATTCCGTCCGTGAAATGCCACTGCACAGTTATTAGCATAAGAAAAGTATAAAATTACCATCCAGTCACCTCCATAATTAAACCATGATGATTTGCTTCTTAGGTGTGGTGTTGATTGAATTCCCACATCCCAGCTAAGTGCTGGTGAGGATTTGCTCCAAACTTTGAAGTTGGCTCTCCTTGATCTTACTCCAGCCTTGTTAACCGCCGCTCTTGTACACTCCAAAAAAAACCCACACAAACTCCCACTGAGAACCTAAAAAAAATCCAATTACTATTCCAAACGCACCTCGACTTCTACTTCACAAGTCACAGGACAGGAACAGAAGTTCAACACCTGCTGCACTGTTCAACAACTGTCAGGTGAGACACTCATTAGTTGCGCTGCATGATTACTTGATTATGCAGGTGCTTGTTAGTTTTACCACGGAGAAGCCGGATATGTTTGTTTGTGTGCACACTTGTACTGTGATTCAAGCTGTACTCGGCTTATTTGCTGAGAGTTTAAAGATATAAAGACCAAAACGGGCCGCAGGTTATTCTGTTTAGAATCAACAGTCATTAGTTTGATCGCTAACATCTTTGTTTACACAAACTGGCCTCGGAAGAAGTAGGTTGAATCACAAATTAACGAAAGGGATCTAATTCATGATAAATGTTGGGGGTCTATAAACGTCGTCGCCAGGCTGATCATAAAATTTCGTGCATGTCAGACATTCACCCGAACGTCCGACAGTCTGTTGGTAGCAATTAATCTCTCACCCCTGGAAACCACATTGCAAACAGAACACAACCAAGCTGAATATCTGACAGACTCTAAAATGAGTTGGATGTCTCTAAAATCGGGTCTGAAGAGTGAACTTCTCCTCAAACACACCCACATACAAACACTGCAGTTGGTTCCTTGTGAATTTTCGTAGGCCAACTTACACATCAGCACAGAGGTAACACATAATTGGAATAAACTACTTGGTAGATGGATGATGCTGCTGCTCCCAAAACAAGAAGGCAGAGCAACTGAGCCCTGACTTGAAAGGGATCTTGCTCGGTGTCGCCAGGAGTCGGCCCCTGTGAGCCATTCTGTCTAAAGCCATGTTAGTAGACTGCCAACAATAATAACTGAGATAATGCTGGGGTTAACTGAGGTTGAATTAAAGTGCATGTCTATGAAGAGAGGACACATACAGAAACTTGTTTGTTGCAGACTGAGGTAAACTCCACATCTGATTATCCTTGATCACTGAACAAAGTGAGTCGGTGCTTTGGCCTGTGATTGCATGTTTGTTATTCAAAAGAAAAAGTCGGGAACCTAAATGCATGTATAGAGAGACGTCCACTGAAGTCTTCCTCAAGGTTTCATGGTAATCTGAGGATGAGGATCTATTAACAACAGTGGGGGGGGAATAGAAGGTAAAACGACTGACTGAGCTGATTAAACCTGAAATCAGCCTCATCTCGTGCAGCGTAACCTTGAGACGGACTCAATTATTCTGTCCTGCAAACCCTTTCGCCTTTTGACTTAAAACGTCAAACTGAAAACTCTGTCTGTCAGATTCCTTCTTAATTAGTGTTCGCTCTGGTTTAGCACAGCACAATAACCGCAATGGCCCTCTGCAGAGTCTCTTAATTAGGGAGAGGGCCCACAAAATAGTAGCAGCATTTACCCAGCAGCGAATGGCCAGAATAATGAGTCACTATCTTCCTACCTCCCTAATCACCCCTATCTCGCTGTGCTCTCCTCCTCTTCCTCCTCCTCCACTCTCCCTGAAGAATACTAATCCTCCACAATGAAACTGGACTTATTGGGATCGTAATCAGTTATCTTTCACAACTGCTCCTCAGATGAGGTTTTTTTAATAGTTGAAATGTTCCTTTCCGCTGTGACTGAGGCGGCACGTTGGCGCTGAGAGGAAATCAATTTGGGAACCTTTTCAATGTTGCTGTTAATTGCGAAGGAAACACATTTCGTAGTGCTTCCCGACAGTTTTTTCGTGTGGGATGCACTTGTGCAAGCGTGTTTCATGGATTGCATCCGTGTGTCGTCTTGACACCTCAGCTCCCAGGCAGCACTGCCGGGTACCTTCATTAGTAGACGGGGCTGTTAATGAGAGCCCGGACCCTCTCGCACGCAGCAGAGACGACACAAGCTGCAAACCATGTCCAACGTCAGTGCCGACTTCCTACAGTACATGCAGAATAATCCAGCACTAGGTCGACAACTGGTTTGTTTACGTGAAGGTTTTGCTTCGAGGTGCCGAGAGGCCGTGCCACCTCCGCTCCACGGTGCAATTTTCAGCCAAGCTGTTTCCCAGAATGACAAAAAAAACAGCAATTTCTACCCGCATGGCTGCCCGTGCCCTGGATGTTTACATTGTCATACAAATAATCAGCTCCACGCACCCACACATCCAGCACTGTCATTATAGCAAACCCGTTAACCGACGAAAGTGCAGTTAAATAAGTGTTTGTGTGTCGGGGTGTAAGAATGCTTACAGGCTGCAAATGTTGGGAGTGTTAACGACCCCGGAGCAATCCGGGCAGAGGTTGGCTTTGTTTAATTACCCTGGAGAGCTACACTGCTCAATGCCGTGAGCAGATTTTCAACAGGTCTTTTCATACGGAACATGACACAACAACTGCTGGTTATTTTTTCACGCTCGTCCCAGGAAAGGACCCGGCAATGTGGCCGTTCTGGCAGACGCCACACGGGCTGGCACACCTAGCGGGCCGCGGCGCTGTCACCACCTTGATGTTGGAATACACCATCTGATTTATTATTCAAATAGAAGGGCTATTTTCTTATTCTATTAGCTTCATAAAACCCTCCTCTGTTTGCTATATGTGGCACCACTGTTTGCTGCCCTGGGGGGGATCGGGGCCGGCGTCCTGTCAGGCCTGAGTTGTGTTTGTTCCCAGCCCGACCCCGGCTGGTTCTGCAGTGTCGTGGGTGAATGATGGAGTCGTCTAGCAGTGAGAAGAAAACAAGACGATGAGCTCATGAGAAGCAGCTGCACATTTTACCAGCTTTTCCACTGATATGTTCAATTTTGTAACTTGTTTTTAAGAAACTGGCTCATATGTAAATGTATGTTCTTTCTAATTTCATTCGGAGGATTTAATTTACATGTAAATTGTTTTCTGTCGGCAGGAACATTTAGATTTTTTTTTTCTCTCCTGAAAACATATACAACTTATTTCCCTTTGACCAGTTACCTTCATTTCACAGTTTTATTTTGAAGAACAAAGCAGGGAAAACCGAATTGAACCCCCTGGTTACATTTTGAGGTTATAATAACTAGGCCACACAAGAGGAAAGTCCTACTGAAGAAAAGTTAATCCTGCTGTCTGTTAATGAATAAATATAATACAGCCTCCTGCCAGAAAATCAATCACCATCGCGTGAAATTAAAGACTGAATAAATAAAGTGGATTCAATTTCTTTCATATTTCTGTTTCAGAACGTAATCACACTGTAACAAATTATTAATTTATCATTCCACGACATGTGCTCGTCTGTGTATGTACTAGTGTATGTGTGTGTGCTTACACGCACACATGAACAGGCAATCAAGCCATGTGGGAATAACTCGGTCCTGCTCGACTGCCCAGGGAAGATGTTGTTTGAATGTTTCATATCTGGGTATGTGGAAAGCCAAGCGGACGTCAAGCTGCTGAGCGGCGAGGGCACTCAAATCACTTTACACACATCTCGCTTCCAGTCACTTCCCTGACTCCTGCTAATGTCAATCACCAAACCAGACAGACGCCTCGCTTTGACTGCCAAACACATTCTTCCATCCGGAGAGACAAGTCGGCCAAAAACATCCTCCGCATATAATTGGAGAAGAGCAAAGACTATCTCACTCTGTCGCAGATAAAACCGGTGACCACTGGGACATGAGACCTTGAATGTAAAGCGAATCATTAGTTACACTTAGGCGTCTCTCAGGCTTAAAACAGACAAAATACATCAAGGATAGTGCAAACCATTACCTCCTCTATCTGAACGAAATCTTACAGAGAACAAGAGCTGTGAGATTTAATGGTTTATAATTCTGTGTAATGCATCACAAACCACTGACTGCTGATCACCGCAGAGGCTCTGCCGTGACACGAGCGAATTAACAACCTCCAGTTATATCAAAACACGGATGGAGCGACTGGAGCTAATTAGACAAACAGATCATCGCACTCATTCTTCATAGAGGCCTCTTATAAAGCAACTGTAGAACGTCGCGTAGACGTTCAATTTGATGCTTTGTCCACTCTCGAGCTGCACGGGAGACTTGACAATCAAAAAGCAACAGCTCTTAGACGGAATACCAATTAATATTCCACATGGCCGCATGCTGGCAGGGGGATGAGAAATGTCATCAGCATACTGATAAACTTTCCACTGTCTGGGTCTTCGGTCAATACATTTTCTCAATTACGGTAACCTTTACCTCTATGCTAATTCCTGCAGCTGCATTCAAAGTGGGCAGATTCTTCAAATGGTGCCTAAAGAACTAGAGTTATACAGCCTGTTCATTTATGTTTGGTGGACGTTTGGACTGTCTATTCAGCTGGTTAGAGGATACTAGTCAATAAAAAAACATCAGAGACAGGACGTCTCCTGCAACTGTGAAACAGATTAATCACAACAAAAAAGAATCTGGTCACTCAAAATACTTCAATGAATACTTTGTATTCATGTATTTATGATACAATGACATGTTTCCATACTAAAGTAATCTTTTATAGATAATAACTAATATTTCTGTAATATACTACAGTTTTAAGCTAAACTTTTATTTTGAAAGAAAATTTCATTATTGCGTGTAAATACGCTGCTGTGTGATTTTGTCTATACAATTGGAAATATATGACATAATTCAATAATGTAATATAATTATTACTATTGATAGTATCATTAACGTTCCGGTACAAGTCTTAGGGTTTCCTCTTTATACAATTTATACAACAGTACTTTTGCTTTGCAGCTTTGTTGTACCTTCAGGAATTGCTCTTGAGATTTTTTCATCAGTATTTATTTTGTTTGACAGTGACTCAGCACGAACAACAAGGACCCCGAGGCCAAAGCAGACGAGGTCGATGGAATTCAGACAACATTGCTTTATTATAATTTTTTTGTTTTTTCAATTGTGCCAAAATTCTCTACTTAAAAAAGGTCTGGGAGGTTCACAAATGAGTTGAGTGGCGTCGGCCGTTGTTTCACAATCACCGGCTCTCTTCTCCGCTGGGTTTCCATCATCTGTCAACATCCAGTCACACACTATTGGCCTTTTTCACGGAAGCCAATTTGATATGTGTAAACACGGGTGTCGTTAATTATGTGGTTCTGTTTCCTTAAGGTGGACGGTGGCTGTGGTATTGAGCTCGCTGGCTCCCTTGAATGTCCGTGACAGTAAATCCAATGGGACCATGATTAATTTAATCAAATACCCGTGTTTACCCTGCTATGACATGTCAAAATGGCTGCTGTGAAAAGAGCCTTTTACTCTGCCAATGCACTCTGCAGCAAAAATGTGCTGTTCACATATGATAATGTAAGATTGGCCCTTCAGCAAGCTGCTCATCGCTGCTGTTATACTTTGAAGCATTTTTCATTAAATCTAACGATCCGTGTAATAATGGGCAATGAAGAGTCAATTACGTGACTACTTAGCTCGGTTGATTTTAAAAAAAAGGTGCGAACGCGTCCGTCTCCCCGAGCTACGCACAACATCTTTGACATGAAGCTAAGTCAGTAAGCAGCCTGTGAAAATAGTCCAGTTAGAGGCTCTCGGGACCGACAATGATAGCTGAGGTGACACTGAAATGAAGTTGACACCAGCTGTCACTCAGGGCGAGTGATAGCGAGTGAGTCACAATAGAGAAAACCAAGAAATCTGGGACAGAAATGTCAACATTTCCTCTTATATAAGCAGTGCACGTTCTTTGAAGGAGGTTCAGATGAAGAAATGATCCCGGGGGTGAATTAGCGGTTATATACATTCCAACACTCAGCTATAATAACAAGCGACTGCAGTGTTACATAATGAAGTGCAACAGGTCTCATGTAGTGTCCTATTTTCATCAGCGCTGCCGGGTGAGGACCTCCCCAGAGAGAGAGAGAGAGCGACCATGAGCCATGAGTCGAGGCGCAGTGCTGACGTACAGCTGCAGCTCCTTCGAGCTACACTGACTCACTGTCGCCTTTCAAGTTACGAAGCGGTATAAGAAACCAACGGGGTGCAGGGTGAGCTCGGAGCTAGCTCATTAGCCAGCATACATATCTACTACCACCAACACACATTCGCAGAAGTCCAGGAAAAAGCAAGATAAGGGTCGTTAGATATGTTGTGTGGCTAAATGAGATGCTTATACAGATGGTTGGGTGATACGTTAAAGGGTACGACAACATGAAGTGAAATGCTGCACCACAAACCAGATCAGGGCAGCTTCAGTGCTCCAATCTTTCACAAAATTAATGTCGGTGGACACAGCTGTCCAACACATCACAACAAAGTCCCTCATCAGGTTCTGGTTGTTCATCTTCCAGACGTGAAGCCTGATGCCTTCACGTCTGCTTTTCAACCGGATATGAGACACTTGACATGACAAGTGTAAATGAAGCTAATGAGACACTCTGTCCTGGCACTCACTTGGACACCAGAGAGAAGGCTTCAGCGCACACAGCTGGACACGGCACCAGTTTGATCATCACATGTTCTGCAGCAGCCTGGAAATGCGCCCGTGTGACTTTGTCCAGCACTGATGACAGGGTGGCCACATCACCAGCCTTCGTGCTGGGGTCTCCGCCGGCTGTGTCCAAAATGTTTCCCCCATGCACCACCAGAAGCAGCACATGGGTCCTGCATTTCCTCTGCAAAAGGTTTCGGGTAGAGATGGAAAAGGGAAAAGGAGAGAGTCAAAGGGAGGAGAGACCACATGAATGATGATGAATATAGTGAGAAACTAATGATTCTACCTCATTGTCCTCCAGTCCTTCGATGCTGCTCTGAGGGGCACAGCGTGGACCACCCAGCCGGTACAGACCTCCTGTATCGGGTGAATAAAGAGAAGAGGGAAGGGGAAAGTAAAGTCCGAAAGAAAAGGGAGAGAATGGGTCACCGAAGGAGCCAAATCACTCAGATGCACCGAGAATAGTAGGTTGATTGGATACGCATCGCTGAATATAGTCGATAATACTAATGCATCTTCATCTCTCTTCATTCCTACTCAAAACTGGGAGATGAGTCCATGTACCCATAGGCTCAAATATCATTACCATAAGATTGAGGCATCAATAACAATGATAAAGAGCAGGAGTGGGGTTGTTTCTCTGCTGCAGCAGCTATTGAAATCACATGTAATTGGATTTTGGATTCTCGGATGCAGAAAAAAAAACAATGCATTTCTTTATAGTAACAAAAGATGAAAGGATGAAGACAATTTTTCATCCCAGGTGAAATAACTAAAAGCATCTCTCTCTCTCTGCAGGCGGCATATCAGGGGAACCTGGCCAAACTCATTACCCTCTGCGGAAGCCTCTGCAAGCTGTGTCATCTTATTGCTGATCTCGTCTCTCTCTCTATCTCTTTCTGCTTTCTCTCCCAGGCTCGAGGCATGGCTCGGCGCTTCGCCGTCCTCGCCTGGGACTGACTGCCCGTCATGGGAGACTCACACACTCACTCTAGTCCTTTCCCAGCCCTCATCTTGCTTTCTTGTCCAGAACAGACCAGCACACACAAGACTCAGCACAACAAACTATTTTGGTCACAAAGAAACAGGAAATCAATAGAGGGAGGTTTTTCTTTTTCTTTTTTCTTCTGGAAATGGGAGGTCGAGCAGAAAGTAGTTCAGCCTTTCACTTTCAGGGAGGAGAAACATTATGAGGTTTGATAGCAAGCGCAACAACAAAGCGCCGTGTTTGAGGAGAAGGTGTTTTTACTTCTTTGAAGTGTGAGATCTGCGTTGTGTATTTGGATGTGTTGTCATGGAAGCGTTGAGATATATGACAGGAGGTTGAGCAACACGTCAACAGTATCCAGTCTACAAAATCACGTTTAGGTCTGTCTAAAGGTCCAAATGCACGTTTCCCTTCTCCAACATGATGGAGCGTTCTCATATGAATTATATACATGATATATATAATTAATATACATCACTGCACATCCATTGTCAGAGGATGTATGTTGATACGTTGCACATTTTATAAGAAAACACATTTTGATCTGAGGAGTCATTACAAGTTAACAAAACCACTGGTTCAATCAGATCCCTTCTTCACTGTGCTCCACTGTGTTTTGTCCTCCTGCAGCCAGCCAGTGCTGCTTGCTGGACTGTGTGATATGAACAATTACTAAGTGGTGCCCACTTTGATGTAGCAGTAGAAACCATCCACCTAGAAAGTCTCTCATATCAGGTCGCACTGATAGCTTGTACATATGGAAAGTCAAATCCGGGGCATCATCTCTCTGCAGGTGTATCTAGGGGGCATCATCTCTCTGCAGGTGTATCTAGGGGGCAGCGTTTCTCTGACCGTGCATATTAATAATTAATAAATGACGATGATGATCCGATCTTCCCCACCTGCCTGCCTCTATCGATCTCTCGCCTCCATTAAATGTAACAATATTGGAGCAAACTGACAAAATCAACTCCGTAGTATATAAGAAGCGTTGACAGATGGCCTATAATGTCCACTGAGATTGCCTGTTCGTATACTAACTTCTTCAATTAACGCTCAAGCTGTGAAGGCTGATAATTACACCTTGAGGTGGACAGGCAGCCCACAAGTTTACACCTTTTGTGTAAACAGTGTCACAACTCCTTCCAATCATCTGTTTGTCTTGTCAGAATCTACCTGGGATTACGAGTCAGGTTTTCTTCAGCAGAAATGTGCCTATGCAAAGAGATTCTAACAATCTATCTCCTTTTCTGCTTTCATATCCTGCGCTTCATCTGTCCTACCGCTCAATGAGCTTTGAGAGCATCCAACTGGAAGTTGACAATTTCATAGTTCAGCAGCATCAGGCTAGTTTCAGTGGTTTAACTTACACCGTGCATCCTTCATCATACTATAACCTACAATATTTCTAGATTTGTCTGCAAAAGGGAGATAAAATTGACCAGGGAGAGAGCAGGGTATGAAGATGGGACGGCTCAATGGGACATCTACTTGAGCTGAATAAGAAAGCAGGAAATACTGATCCATTGATGCCTGTTTGGAGGCCTCTCGTATGTCAATCTGCCTGTGCACAAAGGATTGAGAATATCTTTTGATGCAGGTTTATATCTTTCTGTCTCAATGTCTTTGTTTGCCTGTTTTCTCTCCCTCTGTTTTTCCTCTCAGGTCTCCACTTCCACTTCTATCCAAATCTCATATTTGTCATTTTTGATTGAGCAGATGGGCAAAAGACAAGCGAGGGGGGGATGAGAGTGAGAGGCAAAAGACTGCATTCATCATCATCAGGAAGATTGGCTTCCACACTACAGACTTACAGCTTCCCAGGGAATACTAAAATGGCAAAATGCCTTCAAAAATTCCTGCCTGCTGGAGTGTGAATCCAGCCGTTAGACAGCTAAAATACCCCAATGACTTATATGTGTTCCTGGGCAGCCATGCAGAGGACAAAGCAGTATTTCATGGCAATTATCTTATCCTATTAACGTAATCACAACAAGTTTAAGTTATAACTACAAATACTTAAGAGTACAAAGGGATGGGGAGATAATCTATGTCGATACACAAACAACCACAGGTTTACAGGATTATCACTGCGAGTGATCCAGCGACAGCTTTAAGGTGCAGCTCCTCTTCACTCCTCTGCAATCCCTCAGTTAAAATACTCTCTTTGTCCAGGACACAGGAGATGTGCAATTGTTCTTAACAGCAGGATCAGTGACAGTCAAACAAAGCAATGAGCTGAAAGACAAAATAAGAATCCGTAGACCTCAGAGGGACTTCACTGTCCTGAGATTATATGTGAGTGTAGGACTATCATCTACCCCTTTCATGGATTATAATCCGACGGTTCTCGTTTATGTCACAAATTGCTTGCTTGTACTTACTTACACTTAATTAGTTACTGAAAATCATGGCTTCTTCTAAATATCCTGAAAGTGTATTTCTTCCTTTCACTGCTTTTCCAACAGGGAACAAAAAAATTGCCTGTTTTAGCAGCTTCTTCTGACTGTTTCAATCTTTTGGATGAACTGATTTGGTGGTAAAAAGGTCAACGTGACCTTACAAAAACACATTTTTTGGCCATAACACAAGAGTTAATGTGCTGATTATAAGAAAGCGATGAGGTGACATTTTATATCCAAAATGTGAAAGTTTGCCTGTGACATCATCATGTTAAAAAATAAAAGAAATTCTCGCCATTATAAACACAGAGGCATTGGGGTTTGGGTCAGTCAGTCTTTTGCAGGAGCCCGTTTTGAACAGAACTGCTCACAGCAGTATCTGGTCCCAAACAGGGATGCGAACTTCAGTGCACGTGTCCTCGGGACGGGAAGATGCTCAGGACGCACATACAGTGTGTAGACCTCAAGCACCTGAACCGGTTGTACCTGGCGATGAGCTCATCGTTGCTTTGCAGCTCAATGATTTATGGCTGTCGGTTGTCAGCCTCATCAGCTGGTTCCACCTTGAGTGGTGTTGCAAATATTTTCAGCTCATCCAGTTTATCGTGTTTGGTGGTGTGATGACGCTGCAGATTACCGCAGGTGCATCCTCACACACTGAGACTTTGTGCACATACTTCCTTGTCCCCTGCAAATCTACAGTTTGAAAATGGGTGTAACCACCATGTGGTGACGTACAGCAGCTGTCAGGACACATTCCCTGCAGGATCACATGTGATCGAGATCAGACCTCAAACTGGTTTCACATCAAAGGAAATATAACTCAGTCAGTCGTTGTGTCTGAGAGGTGAAATGGCGCAGAAAGACGTTCAGCTGGACAGAGAGTTCTTCTGTTGTTCCATCTGTCTGGATCTACTGGAGGATCCGGTGACCATTTCCTGTGGACACAGCTACTGCAGGAGCTGTATTACAAGTTACTGGGATGAGAAGAACACTTCCAGCTGCCCTCAGTGCAGGCCGGCCTTCACACCGAGGCCTGTCCTGGTGAAGAACACCACGTTAGCAGCGGTAGTGGAGGAGCTGAAGAAGACTGGACTCCAAGCTGCTCCTGCTGATCACTGCTATGCTGGAGATGAAGATGTGGCCTGTGATGTCTGCACTCGGAGGAAACTGAAGGCCCTCAAGTCCTGTCTGGTATGTCTGGCTTCTTACTGTGAGAAACACCTGCAGCCTCATTATGATGCTGCTGCATTCAAGAAACACAAGCTGGTCGACCCCTCGGAGAAGCTCCAGGAGAACATCTGCTCTCGTCATGGTGAGGTGATGAAGATGTTCTGTCGTACTGATCAGCAGTGTATCTGTTATCTCTGCTCTGTGGAGGAACATAAAGGCCACGACACAGTCTCAGCTGCAGCAGAAAGAAGTGAGAGGCAGAAAGAGGTCGAGGTGAGTCGACAGAAGATCCAGCAGAGGATCCAGGACAGAGAGAAAGATGTGAAGGTGCTTCAACAGGAGGAGAATGCCATCCATCTCTCTGCTGATGAAGCAGTGGAGGACAGTGAGAAGATCTTCACTGAGCTGATCCGTCTCATGCAGAAGAGAAGCTGTGATG
>CAAKHC010003918.1:0-41905 GCA_901007825.1 Macroramphosus scolopax | reverse complement strand
CTCTGAGCTCAAGACAATCACATTGTGGTTCAAATATGAAAAATCCTTCTTCCAGGTTCAACAGGCAATCTTCTCATTTGCTTGGAATGAACACACCATCTTCATGACGGCAGGGCATTACTTGGGATTTTCAGAAGGCATGGAGCTGAAAGCTGAAGCTGAAGCCGCAGCGAGCAGTGCAAAAGTCAAATGTCTGCGTAGAAGCAACAACGCCCTCTGCTGTGTCATGAGCGAGCTGAAAAAGCTTACAGCACCTGGTATTCCCAGGCGGTCTCCCATCCAAGTACTAACCAGGCCCGACCCTGCTTAGCTTCCGAGATCAGACGAGATCGGGCGTGTTCAGAGTGGTATGGCCGTAAGCCGTCTAAAGCAGCCACAAATGGCCCTTTTATACATGGCAGTCTCCATATGCGTTCATTTGATTCTCTGTGACGTTGGAGGACGTCAGCTGTGTGTGTATGCTTCTGTATTTTTCAGCAATCTGCAGCTTCTGTGGTCAGCAGTCAACCTCTGAGCTCAAGACAATCACATTGTGGTTCAAATATGAAAAATCCTTCTTCCAGGTTCAACAGGCAATCTTCTCATTTGCTTGGAATGAACACACCATCTTCATGACGGCAGGGCATTACTTGGGATTTTCAGAAGGCATGGAGCTGAAAGCTGAAGCTGAAGCTGAAGCCGCAGCGAGCAGTGCAAAAGTCAAATGTCTGCGTAGAAGCAACAACGCCCTCTGCTGTGTCATGAGCGAGCTGAAAAAGCTTACAGCACCTGGTATTCCCAGGCGGTCTCCCATCCAAGTACTAACCAGGCCCGACCCTGCTTAGCTTCCGAGATCAGACGAGATCGGGCGTGTTCAGAGTGGTATGGCCGTAAGCCGTTTAAAGCAGCCACAAATGGCCCTTTTATACATGGCAGTCTCCATATGCGTTCATTTGATTCTCTGTGACGTTGGAGGACATCAGCTGTGTGTGGTATTCATTGCTGGCGTAAGGCACTAGCTTGTGCCTCCATCATTGTTTTAAAGTCTCAAAGTCGGCTGGGTTCATCTTGCCAGATTGTTCTGTCACAGTTCAAATAGGCAATCCGACCCAAAGGCACGACACTGAGACGGCGGTAACGAAATAAAGAGTCTTTTACTTAACGCAGGTTCCAGGACGCAAAATCTATGCAGACAAATTCACAAAATCACAAGGACTATCTGGCAGAGATGCACGGAAAATGGACCGGTAATGTAGTAGGGAGCTGATGAGGGAATCGGGAACAGGTGAGTGGAGGGGCAGGCAGGTGGGAGCAACAGGGTCTGAAATGACAGCAGAATTGAATGCAACTGAAAAAAACAACTGAATAAATGAGCAGACAAATTCAAAATCGTGACATAGTCAGATATCATTGTTTTCCTTGCTATTTTGATGACTTTGGTAGTCCATATAAAATTGGATCATCTGGTTTATTCTGTTTGTGACCTATAGTGGCAGTTCTCTGTCTCTCTTTACCATTTCCGCAAGCGGTTCAGACACTATGGTGTATAGAATAGAAGACATCGGGCAGCCTTGTCTCACAGATCTTTCTAACGGGAAAGAGTTAGGTCCAGTTAGACATTAGACATTAGACATTTGGAACTTAATGAAGACGCACACTGACTCATACAGACACTGAGGGATCTGACAAATACAGTACAGAAAACTTGGTATTTAAATACACACTGCCCTAATGAGGTAATAAGACACAGATGCCAGAACACAAATTCAGGGAGGGATCTGATGTGCAGAGCACACACAGGTGAAACACATAATCGCTGAGCAAGCAATTAAAGAAGCAGGACACCAAACAAAGACAGGAAACAAAATACAGGACTATGACTTAAGGGAAGTATATACGAATTAAAGAGGTAGGATCTTCTCCAGCCTTCTGGCAAGGATGACTGTATTCATTTTATAGTCATCATTCAGCACTGAAATTGGACGATTTGACCCACATTCTAGTTTGTCATTTCCCTCTTTGATTATAACTGAGATCACCGCCTTGTTTAATGAGGGAGGGATTTTAGTACCTGTTAAGGTTGTCGTAAAAGCCCAGACAAGGTTTGGCATTAATTAAGATCTCCTCTTTCAGTCTGATTCCAGTATCTCACTAACAAGTATTGAATACAAGCATTTTGGAGACAAGGCAGAATGCAGTATATGACACAGCTGATTCACATGGATTTCTGCTCATAATGGTGTGAATGGAAACGAGCTACAGAAAGATATGCAAATGTAAATAAAGCACCACTGAGGTGAAAACTATAATCAAATCAGAATTGAAAAAGGAATGGCAAGAAGAGTGGAAAAGAGGAAATAAGGGTCGTTACAACCACTGCATTCAAAGGGAAGTAGGAGAAATGAGAGGAAGCAATAGAAACAGAAAGGAGGAAGACATTCGGTTTGGTCAGAGTTGTTTAAACAGTAAACTACAAATAATAGATAAGCATGCTAAAGGTAGTTGTGATTATTTGACAATTAAGGAAACGGTGGATCATATATTTTTACATGGCCCTTGATATCAGCGAGAGACGGACACTTAAAACATAAAATTAATCAAATTGCACTAAGTATTAGAGAGATATTGCTGAGAAATTCAAGTGATGTAGGTTTAAGGGATATTACTATTTAGGGCAGTGGTCTTCAACCGGGGGTCCGCGACCCCTAGGGGGTCCGCGGAGGTACTGCTGGGGGTCCGCCAACTTAAAATAAAGGCAATTTTAACCAAAATAATATGTGAGTTTAATTTTTTTTAATTATTATTATTTGATTGAGATGATTAAGAACATGTCATTAACATGCAATAATAATATACTTTTGACAAAATCTATTTAGTCTACCCAGTCAGAAATTGGTTAATACAGTGAAATAAGCTGAATAAAATACATTTAAAAGTTATAAGTCAGGCTTATATTTAAAAAAAAAAAAAGGGGGGGGGGGATTTCAAGTGGGGGTCCCTGCTCTGTTTTTCTCTCATCCAAGGGGTCCCTGGGCTAAAAAGGTTGAAGACCCCTGATTTAGGGGTTTAGTATTTGCAGGTGTTAATAGGATAATTAAATGTAGATTGATATCTATTCTGATTCACACTCAGTTCCAATAGAGGTAGTGCACCTTAAAGCGGTTTGCCTAACGTCTTTAAACAAAACAGAAGAAGAATGCTTTAGCAGTGCTCTGCAGTTTCAAGACATCTTGTTTGCCTCCTGCAGTCCATGAAGAATGAAGACAGGTGAAGTGAAGAACATTGATTATCTCGTTACAATGGCTCCTGTCAGTGGGTGGGATATGTTAGGCAGCAAGTGAACACTTGGTCCTCAAAGTTGATGTGTTGGAAGCAGGAAGAATGGGAAAGCGTAAGGATGTGAGCGACTTTGACAAGGACCAAATTTTGATGTCTAGACGACTGGGTGAGAGCATCTCCAAAACTGCAGCTTTTGGGGTGTTCCCGGTCTGCAGTGGTAAGTAACTACCAAAAGTGGTCCAAGGAAGGAAAACTGGTGAACCGGCGAGGTTCTTTGTTTCCAGACAAATGAAATACAAAATTCGGTGTCATAGAGTTTCAATGCTATCAATGGGTCACAGTTCAGAGATGATAAAGGAAAGGTTTTGTAAATGTAGTTTATTACAATATCATGTAATATAAAAAATAGAATGCATTTAATACAAAAAGAACATAACAATAACCTTGAATAACACAAAAGATCCCTTTCAAAATAATCAAAGTAAATGAAGACAAATGATCTTTGGTTAAATCTGGAGTCTTATGCATTCAGGTAGGAAAGTGAAAACAAATCCCAGGCTACAAACATATGGGTACAAATGTGCATTAGCCCACATAGGCTTTCATGTCTACATACTTTGGTAAGAAATGGCTCATACACAAAACAAACACAGGCTACCATATTTTACATTGTAGGACATATTTCCCTTTACCCCTAACCTATTTAAATGTTCAGTAAAAATCTGAATAAAACTGATTTGTCCATGTCACTTAATAATCTTTCAGAGGGCCACTGGGGTCAAGTGACCCCAACATTTTGTTAAAATATGGTGAATGGATTTTAATGCCTTTGGTCTGAAACGGTGAAACCTTTGTTGGCAGAATGTGACCTTCCAATTGAAAGTGTAAATAATATCCTATCTGTGTTTTTCATTTCATTTTCTTCTTTTTCTTTCTTCTTCCTCAGTTAAAACTAGAAAGCTGATTGATACATGCTTTAAATAGATTAAATGTACAAATGAGACAAACAACATATATTCCAATAAAAACACAAAGGCCATTATTGTAACGAGATGCAAGTTTTTGTGTACCATAAATGGCCAAAGGTTTGACCGCAAACTGCATCAAGACAGTGGACAGCTCATAGAACAAAGAGCATTTAAGGCTTATCTTATCCGTATCTATATTATCATCCATAGTTATCTAAATTTGTCTTTTTAGCTCCTCCGTCAGATGGAGATTATCAACTTCCAATTAAAAGGTAGGTCGATAGTAAAGATTTCTGAACAGATATGAGCCCAACCACTGTCATAGCAACAAGTCTAAACATGGTGTAAATGAAATGTGCAAAATATACAAATATAGGAGATTAAAGAATGACAATGCCACCAAATGTGTCACATTACGTTAACTGGAAATCAAAGTGATACAGAAATATGGGCATTCAAAATAGATAATATTCTTGAAGTTGGTCTGATATCGAAATTTAAAATAATGTAAAAGTTCCACATCTTTATGAAAACATACCTGTGAGCTTTAATATAAAGGCACTTGTATTTTGAATGCATTTGACAACAATAGTAACTAATGTGGATCATAGCAAATGTTATTAGGCTAATGTATTATGTATAATTGGAAGGCTTATCTTCATCTCCCAAATATTAACTTACTTTTCAATTTTGCTATTGAGCCAGATATGTGTCCTATAAAGAACTTAAAATGCATTGCATAGAGTATAATGCCTTTTTTCCCTGCTATATTCTTACGAATGGAGTAAAGCATTCTCAATTGAAAACTGCAAAAAGTACTTTAAAACTGATAATGATACATTTAGGCTGCAAAACCCGATTTCAGTGACCTGTAATAAAATACTGTTGCTATCAAAGCTATGGTGCAAGAAAGGTTTCACATGTAATTTAACGAGCTCAAATTACTGTTTGTGAAGTATTTTCTGCGCTCTGTTCCTGAAGTGTTGGTAGAATAATGCATTCAAGCTGAAAGCACCAAAAACATGACCAAATGCCAAAATAAATTAGTTCTGGACAATGAGGCAACATTCAGCTATTTCTAGTTATGTGCCTTTACCAGATCTACTGCAAATAAGCCCTTAGACATCTTCTTTCTAAGTACAGCAGAACTTCCGCAGTACACAAAACTGCAAAGAATAGCTGAGAGAATAGGCAGAGTTGTAATGGTGCCAGGCTGTGACCCGATCCAGCAAAATGAGTCGCAATGACCCAAATGTCAAAATTGAGATTTTGGTATCAATGGAAAGTACTGGAAATAAGCTTTAAAATGATACCATTGTCAAAGTCCTACGTTGGATGGTTTTTTCACCCGACATCCGTCGCGTCGTATCGTTCATCGTTAATTTCGCGGAGCTTCGTGGATTTGTTCTTCCTGGTCGCGTCCCTGGCTACAAACGTTTCGATATCAAGTTGCTGTCCTCTCATTACACCAACACAGCTAGCTAGCAGAGACAGTGACGTTTCCGAGGTGCAGGGAAACCCCCGCAGGTCGACTTCAGCGCATTTAATACAGCTTGAAAGTTGCGAGTCAACTTTAAGTGTCATTTACGTGCCTTTCCTCAATTATATGTGCTATAAAACTTTGGGAGATTGTTTTTGTATGTCATTTCTTTGAAACTAGCTAAAAAAAAAAAAAAAAAGAAAAACATCGGTTTTCCACTTTATCTGCCTGTATCTCAAAATGGAACGTTGCGCATTCCGACTCATTTCGCCAGATCGGGTCACATATTGTCCTTGTTTTGACAATAGGGTGTGTAAATGGGTCAAGCAAACTAATCCATGATGTTTTCCCATCAGGATCTGAAAAAAAAAGACAAGGCACAGAGACTCAAAGGCACGTAAGGATTTAGGTAAAACCCATTTCTCCGAGATGCAGTATTTTCAGGCAGAGGAATATCCTCCAAGTCAGTCAGTATGATGATTAATCAGCAAGTGAAAATCGATTATTGCCTTGCTCATCCACCCACGTGAAACAGCCGCAGAGGATTCATCTCAATAGTGCCAGCTGAGACTGTGATGGTGTCAGGCCTTACTGAGAGAGCATAGTTGTTCTGCATGTCGAGAACTTGAACATACTGCAAGACATGTAGATCTTCCAGGACTGAAGATGTAGAATGAAATCAGTAATTACCAAACAGCACAGTCATTCGTCTATTGTATGTTTCAAGTTGTTTTCTGCTTCGTTTTTAGAGACGTTCAGTTGACAGGCTGCAAAGTAAACAGTCTACAAGCCAAGCTCATCATCCACAGGGACAGACTGGAGCTGAGTTAGAATCTTGGAGTCCCCGTCCATCTCCTCTGGATGCCCAAGTGGTGAGCTGGCTTCCACATCCTGCTCAGGAGAAGGGCTTCCCATAAGCAGTGACTCTCCTCCAGGTAGAACTAACAAACCTGGGTCTACAGGGAGGTCCCCTTTCCCTCTCACATCAAAGAGAGTTAGACCAGCTGAAGTTGAGAGGGGCAGAGGGCTCCAGGCTTGAAGGGGTAACTGGGTGTTGGGGGTCACTCCACTATATATAGGACTAAGTGTAAGCATGCTTTCCGGAGAGAGAGTATTTGGTGTCATGGGGGCAACTGAATGGTCCAAACTACTAGGGGAGGGAATGG
This sequence comes from Macroramphosus scolopax, assembly GCA_901007825.1. Taxonomy (NCBI): domain Eukaryota; kingdom Metazoa; phylum Chordata; class Actinopteri; order Syngnathiformes; family Centriscidae; genus Macroramphosus; species Macroramphosus scolopax. The sequence goes on along the minus strand of CAAKHC010003918.1, from coordinate 35,033 downwards.
CAGGTGTCTGGTTGATTGCCATCCCACTCTCTGCAACACAGTATGGTGGAGACGAGTTGATGAAGTTCAGAGGGGATGTTGCAAATACAGTGGAAGTTTGGCTTGAGGTGGTTGAAGGCTGAGAGGCAACAGGAAAGTTGGAGGGGGTGAGAACAGGACTCAATCCATTGCAAGAAATGGGTGAAGCATCTGAAACTGGTTTCAGAGGCAAACTGGTGAGTTGAAAGCCTGCTGGAATGGTTAAAATCAACTTGCCCTGCTGGACGCTCAGGTAGGGGCTTCCACCGAGGAGAAGGTTTCCTACAGCAAAGATAAACAATATATTTTAAACAGTATGATCCCCCTCGTTATTATGGTATCAGTGTCAGTAAATTAATGTTTCTAGACAACCTTCTAGACAAACCCTCACAACTTTCCTGCTAAGTCAATTAATTCTATAAAATACTGGGAGTCAAGAGTCTCTACATTGGCCTATTCATGTAATAGGCTGCTAGTGTCAAGTACCTTCAATGTAAACAATTTCCATATATAGACTGTTAGTGACAGACTTTTGTGTAAATGAAGATTATCATTAGACATTAAATTTGTTAATTTATAAAGATGATAATGATTTCAATGTACCTTGAGGGGCTGGGGGAAGGTGAATGATCCCAGAGTTGAGCAGCTGCACACCTTGGGCCACACTGGTGGGGGGTCCCACACTTTGAATGGGCCTCAGCTGGTTGATACGAAGTGGACCTTGTGTGACCCCTCCAGCTGCAGGGGCTGCGGTCAGAAACTGTAAGGGAACTCCAGCAGAGGGGATAGAGAGAGAGGGGCTGGCCGGTACCACCTGAGGGAAAGAGATGGTGGACGATGTTTGGACGGTGGTGACTGGGACCAGCTGAGGCATGGAGAGAGGGACTAACTGTGCTGGTGTGGTGCCTTTGGCCTGAGGGACGGGAACCACGTGTGTTGGAGAAGAGATGGAAATGACTTGTGGTGCCTGGATTTTACCAGGTGTGGAGTTTATGGGGTGATCCCCCAGTTGGTGTGTCACTTGATGTGGGAGCAGAGTATTGGGAAGCTGTGAGATGGAAACAATGGTTGTGGCCCCTTCAGCTAAGCGTGTTAACGCATCCTTCTGCTGTTCCGTCACTCGGTCCGGGGCTGTCTGGGGGCTTTGGAACTGAGGGGGTGGTGATGTGAGGGGGGACACTGGGACTAGCTGGGGACATTGGGAAACTTGGGCCCCTGAAGAGTGTTGAACGAGCTGGGAAACTGGTATACCCTGGATGGAAGGCACAACCTGGGGCAAAGAAAAGACTTGAGGTATGGAGTGGCTGGAGTTAGCTACAGTGCTAGAGGGGTTTAACTGGGGGCCAGAAGTGGCAAAGACAACATACTCCCCTTGCTGACCTGAGGGGGGCACAGCAGAGCTGGAGATAGCGATGTCTGTTGAGGGTATAACGGCTGGAAGGGTAAGAGATTGCTGGTGCTGGGGGTTTTGCGTAAAGCCCAGGGAAGGAAGGCTGGTTGGGGACAGAGTGGGTGACGAAGGGGACAAGGATGAAGAAGAGCTACATATTGTCCGGCTGCTTTCTGATTTGACGATCAATTCCTCGGGTATGGCAATGAAATCCAGAGCGTTGCCACTGTCCGTCTTTGTTTGCAGTGGAAGGGAGAGGATTGCTGAAGGGTTTGAGACTGGTGAGGTGTTAGTGCTGAGAACAACTGCTGGAAGAGTGTTTTGTTTTACCTCCATGGATGAAACCTCCTCTGCCAAGGAAACAACTTGCGGCATCCTATTACTTTGAGGCTCAGGTTTGGCTATAACCTGAGCCCCATTCAGTATCAAAGGAGAGTTGGCAACCGGACTCAATGTGACTTTCTGGCATTCTCCCAAGCTTAGACCGTTGATTATGACCCCAGCTCCAGTACTGGAGATCAGGGAATTTCCATTGAGTATTAAAGGTTGAGAGGTTGTGAGGAAGCCACTGGACCCATTGAGGATGAGCTGGCCGCCTGTGCTACAGGGAACCGCAGAGAGTGAAATAATGGAGGCTGTGGACCCGGCAACCTCCTCAGGTTTATCAGGGGTGTCATCCATCATGCTCGCCTCATCCTCTGTGCTGTGGTTTCCATCAGACTCACTGAAACAAATAATAAATAAACTACATAAATAAAAGGGGAAAGTGTGTGGTTTTAGACAGTTTGGCATAGGGTTGTTTACAGAGCTGACCTTAATGACACAAGGTGGTGGACTATTCTTTTGTTACCTTATGGTGTATAAAACTGCAGACAGATATTTTGATGAATAGAAATACACTTAAAAAATCGTGCCTGTCAACATTCCTTCTATTTCTTTCATGTTATAGTTCAGCTATTTATGCATTATGATTTTAAGTTATAATGTTTGAAATTTATGCTAAAAAAAAAAGCGGGAAGAGATATATGAATAGGACCTGCTGTTCTTCTGGACACATTTAGAAAGTTACACATTGGTACCTCGTTAGACTTCCTTCCTTTCATTATGTTCTGATTGTGTGACTGGTTTATTATTTTTCTATTCATGTAATTACTGAGAATTAAAAACACTTGGTAGGGTAATACTGAAGAAAATATGTCTTTTGTTACATTTGTTGTTGTTTTCTAATGCTCCTTATTAATAAACAAGGCGGTCTTTTTATAAAGATTTTATATATAAGATAAAAGTAATTTGGGTGACAAAATAAGTAACATTTTAACAATCAAATCTTTTGATGAGCTTTCAATTATTTAATTTACTTTTATTAGAACTAATCTATAAACAGCCATTATGCTATTTCAATACAGCATATAGGAATATAACTGTGTTGTATTAAAATCAATGAGAAAATATTTACTCTAATTTGCCCACCTGGGTGTTGAATAGATTTTTCAGCTATTAAGTTGTGATCACCTGGCAAACATATTGGCAATATATTATTAGTATAATTATCATGTCTTTTCATTCTTTTCTGGTTATCTCCTCCAACCATACTGTGAAGTGCCTTGGTATACATCTCTGTGCAGATGGGACGCTAAAGCTGACTCTAACCCCTGGAAACTATTTTAAGATACAGTTTTAAGATAGGTGGTAAATAGAGGAGTATTAAAAAGTATAGTAGCCTGGTGGTTCAGATTGCCCGGCGGCCAGACCACAGCAATGCCTGGTGTCTGATAAGATAAGTCCGCTGTATTCCTCTGTGACTCCTCACAATTTCCATCCCCTGCCTGGTGTGATTTCAGTCTATATGAAAACAATGTTGTTATTTATCTCTTCCCACCCCCACCGTCCCCGGTATTAGCATTATTGATTAACCCCGGGTCCCTGGCTCTGCAGAACCCTTGCAGGAGTGCATGGTTTCAGGACACTTGAGCCATGGTGGACGCCCGGATCTCACATTTCATAACAAAGCAACATGCTTCTGCTCCCAGACCTGTGTGGCTTCACTGCTGTCAGGAGTCGGCTCCTCTGTATACTCAGACGAGTCGATTCTGTGTTGGGTTTATTTTTGCTAGTTCTAAGTGTTGTTTGCGCACATACAAGATGCCATGTGCAGGCCCGCGGTGCTTTGTTTTCCATTCAAGTTTTATCTGATGGTTTCAGTTATTCAATACAACATATGGAGATAACCCGGACTCAGATAAAAGTTATCTGTCGCCTCAATAATCACTTACGAAGTTCACCAAACATAATATAAACAGTCTGGATGTAATGCATGGATGTGTGGTTCGGGTGATTCCTTGCCTTTTGCTGTGGGTCCCGGACGGAGTCCTGTCTCTCTGCCGACGGTTCTTGAACCAGTTGCTGACCTGTGTGAGGGACAATCCGGTAACTTTGGCCAGGTTTTTCTTCTCGTCTGGAGTTGGGTATCTATTGCCCTTGTAGCACTCTTTCAGTGCGTTGCGAGATTTCTCCTTGAAGCAGTACACGGTTTCTTCTCCGTCCCAGATAGTTTTGGGCAGGGGGAACTTCTTCCTGAGCCGGTACTTGTCCACGGCGCCCAGGCTGCGGCCACGGGACCTCTCCGCCTCTTTGTATCGGGCTTTCAGGTACAGGTCCTGCAGGAACCCATGGTTAGACGGGTGGAAGTCGTGGCTATCCAGTATGGTGTAGAGCTCCTTGAACTCTTCCCGATGGAAAGCCACCAGTGCCTGGGCCTTCAGCAGAGTCTCGTTGCCACGTAGCAGCTCGGACGAAGGATGTATAGTGGATAGAAATCTCCACAGGCGATCCACATTGCCCGCCTGCAGGAGGGCCTCGCAGAGACATGATACTTGGTCTGTGGAAAAACTCAGAGCAGACTTTTGGAAACTTTGGAGTAATTGCTCCGAAATTTGGATAGGATCCTTATCTTCTTTGAACTCCGTTGCTGTTGGCGTCTCAGGGCTATTCTCAGATTGTTCTGTAGACTCCAAAGACAAGGAAGCCATTTTTACTTTTAACTTTTTTTCCTCCACTAGTTCCTCCTCCTCTCTCCCTCCCTCCGTCCCTCTGCAGCGCTCTCCCACTAGTCGACCAAACCATGAATGTGCCTGCGAACTACAGCGACCACGCCCCTTTTACCAACCGTAGAGACTTAGTCAAACGTTACTTTGCAGATATAGCGCAAACAGTATGATAATCTTGTGGTAAACAAGTTATGAGTATAATCAAGGGTGTTATCAGTAGAGCTTCGCCGATTTCCTGCCGGCAAACACTCCTTTTAAGTTTAGAATCTTTAATTTTTGCATTTTTTTTGCAGTGCTGTCACAACAGATAACACTACATGTAAAATAATTGTGCCACTTCCAGCTCATTCACGGATTTTCGTCGCTTTGATCAGTATAATGATGATGAGACAAGATGAAGCTCTATCTGGTGACTCATTGGCTACTTATTATTGTGTGCTCAAATTTAAGTAATTAGCCTACAGCAATACAGAGTTTCAGCCAAGATATACACTGGACTCTGTCTTCAGAAAAACACGCTTTCACACTGACTCAGTGTCTTTTAACCCTAACCCATAGAAATAGCTTTTTTGCTTGTAAATATCTGTTTGCCCATATGTTTGTTTCCTGTCTGTTTTCACTTCAGCCCAAAGCCCTTAAAGAAATAATAAAGGTGCATACAGTTGGATTGATCGGTTTTTAATTATTATGGTTGTTTTTAATGACAAATTTCTAGATTCCTGTCAAATACTGGCCTTTGTGCTGAGCGTGTGCTGGGTTAGCTCCATTTGGATACAATAGCATGTAAATCCAGCCATTAAAAATGTTTTGTAACTTCATGTGGGACTATGATCCAAGTAAGAATTGATCATTTCTTGTCGTTGTCTACTGTCTTTATTTGCACTATGTTGAATTATGTTACTTGTCCTGTCGGTGTCTGCTGTCTTTATTTGCACTATGTTGTCTGTTACTTGTCCTGTCGTTGTCCTTTGTTTTTGTTGCACCGTGGTTTGAGTGAGGAACGTAATTTCATCCCTATGTATGTCTTGACATTTATAGGTGTGACAATAAAGTATCTTGAATCTTGAATCTTGAGAAACATTTTAACATTGTTTCCTAAGATTAATACCCCCTGTAATATGCCTGAAATGTCTTTATGTTATCATACAGGTACAACACAAATGTCTGACCCACATGCGATGTGAATGAGCCTGGCAGGTTGGAATACCCCCATCTCCAGCAACAACATAGGAATGTAAATCTTTGCTGCGAAGTGTTGGCCTCCCTCAGCTCCTGTACTGTCTGGTGTTTAGCTGCCCCCTTCCCTCTCTTTGATCTTCTCTTTGCTCACCCCCACATGCTCCAGTCTGTTCTTTGTGCTCAGGGAATACTTTGGATACTCCCTGTATAATATCCATGATTAAAGAATAGGCTCTTACTGATAAAGAAATTTCTGATTCCTAAGATTTTCTAAGAATTTCAAAATGAAGCATTTACAATGAAATGGATATAACTCTCAGCAAATTTGCATTTGAATATATGGTTTAATATCTATAACACACAAGATACATCATTCTAATGCCATGTGCAAAATTGGCTGTCCGGATTCACTCAACAGTCTGATGGGAATCCAAATTAAGATGGACCTCTGTCAGAATTGGTGCAGTTTTGCTAGTCAAGACATAGCCTCAAATTATTTATGAGCTCTACATGAAGTCACTTATCAGGACAGACCTGCATTGATATCCAATAGACATACTATGGTTTGTAACATAATCCTTAATTTATAAACAAAAGGCTGCCTGCCTGGTTGAATCTTTCAATCATTTTTCATAGATTAGATTGAAGTCTGCTCAAATCCCATCTAATGATTGGTTATCATTCATGTCACTCTACATCAAAGTAGGCGGTGCAATGGCCAGTTTCCGAGTGTATTGAAATATCATTGGTTGAAGTAATTTTCGCCTAAATGTGATTGGTGTTCTACTGCCGGGTGCGGGTAGAATAATCTCGAACTGGGCGGAACCGGAAGATTTCAGGCTCAACCCAGCAGGTGACATGCCACATCTTTTCACTGCGTATACATGTAGTGTGTTAGATATAGATTCATCAGTGACCCGTTGTTAGATCGTGATACAACGACAAACGACATTTTTCAGGTCCTTAACTAAGTTCAAAGGAAAATATACGTATTTGTAAGTAACTAACTACGTGAATGTATGGTTAACTTAACATGATTCTGTTGCTGCTAGCTATCCAACCAGCTAACGTAACATCATGTGGCTAGTGATTATTTATCTTAAATGTAAAACGAATCTAAACGATAATCATTGATTTATACTATTAACACGAAAGAGATTGCTGACCATGTGAATTAACGTAACTTGCATTGCGATTACTTATGGGCAACGGATTGTTTGTGACAATGCATTACAATGAGCGGTAAAAGTGGAACAGCTAGGTGGAGTAACTTTAGTTTACTAACGTCCGTCGTTTCACTTTCATCACAAGGGGACAGTGGGAAACAGTTATATTAACATCTCACTGTGTTTGTCTCCTCTTTTCAGTTTTCGAACAGTATCAGTGTCCAAACAGTCTGGATGATGGACGGTCAAGTGACGGTAGTGACCAATCCCATTGTTAGTGTGCGCCTAACAAGCGCCATCTCCTCATTTGAGGTGCTGCGCAGGTTCAATAGAGGGATCAGTATTGCAGAACTGAAGGTGAGTCTTTTATTTTATTATATATTATATTATATACATGCCTGAAGATCTGTGTCCCTTAAACCCATTAGTGGGCATTACTATAGGTTCTTCCAAGACCTAGCCCACACTATACGTATATTGAAGTGAGTTCCTGGTAATTCCTGCCTATATTCTGTAGCAAATCATAACAAACCTGGCAATGCCGTAACGTTTGTATTGTAATACTTGTATTTTTATGTTTGTACTATGTTAAGGGCAAGCTGGAGATGGTTGTGGGCATACCTCCCTCATTCATGGACCTTCAGTTGTTCAGCACATCTGACACGTTCCTGCTGAAAATGGATGACAGTAATGCTTTGTTGGGTTCTTATCCTGTGGATGATGGCTGCAGAATACAAGTAAGTAGCTGGGTCCCTGTTTAGACCTGGCATTAATATCAGTCCTGAGTGATCCAATAACAAATGGACAATTGTTATTGTGACCTAATTCACAAAAGTGTGTGAATTAGCCCTGGCCTGCCAATTTAAAGCATGTCCAGTGACCACTTGTGATCTCACTTCCCTGCTCTATATACAAATAAGTAGACATTGTTGCTGTTTTTATCCAGCGCGTTTACCCGTGATGATTGTGTTTATTACGGGTGCCGCACACCGGTATAGTCCTCAAATCATGTGAATATGAAAACGTATTTATTTTATGCTGTGTGTTGCGTTGACTAATACATCAATTCATATAGAACACTGTTGTTTTGATTCTATTTAATGAATTAGCATCTTGTTTGATGGTCTGCTGAATTATTCTGTGTTTTTAATTGATTGCAGGGAGAGTGAGTGAGAGATCGACTCCTTAGTGAGCTAGATTAACTATTATCAGGACAAAAGTAGAAGAAGAAATTAAAACAATACAGACTGGGTCTACTCACAGACCAAATGGACGAAGATGTTTGGCACAATAATTTTATGTTTTTATTGTGAAGAAAGTGCTTTTTTAAATCTTTAAGGATTTGTACATAAAAACTATTGCTATTGTCTTTTTAAAATAATCTGTCCTCATTCTGAACTGAATTTCTTCCAGGTTATTGATCGAAGTGGAGGTCAGATGGAGTTTTCAGATGTTTCCAAAGTGGAGAAGTTTGTACTCTCAGATGATGCTTATGAAAAGAGAACAGGTATAGCCTGCCATATTTAAGTTACTTTCCGATTAATAATTTTCAATTCCTGAAATATTAAGAGCCTTATGAAATCCCTTTCATTTGAAGTTTTTCTGAATTCGTGGTTTTACGATTCAAGCAAATTTCATCACCAGAAAAAGCGTCCAATTGTGTTGTGGATGAATTCAATGTCAATGATTCAATAAAAAAAACTTTATTATTCAGTCATACATTGATTTTAAGTAATATGAATAAATAATTAAATAGTGTCTGCCGCAGCAACAGTAAGAGTACATATAGCCTGTTTTTCTGAGTGCCAGCTCTTTTCTCAATTGTTTCCAATTAGAGGTGAATGCATGCATGTGTATTTTTTGAAAGAATCATTTTTTGACAGTCATTGACAAATGCTGCTAAGCAATTATTCAATCATATGCAATTGAGGAACTTCTGCTGCCTTCACAATAGTGTTTTAAGAATGCTGTGTTCAGTAAGATGTAATTTTATTTCCAACAGATTCAGTAAGGTCACTCATGAAGAAGCAGTCTGTTGGTCGCTTCAATGATGAAGAAATGGCCAAGAAGAGAGCTGAGAAGGCTGCTCAGGAGGAGGAACAGAAGGCTGCTGCTGATGCCATTTCTGTTGGGAGTCGATGTAACGTGCAGGTCCCTGGGCAGCCCACAAAGTTAGGCACAGTCATGTATGTTGGTAAGTGTGGACAAGGCTTAGCCACTTTACTTTCATTAGGACACTGATTTAAATTCTGTGCAGCTGGGGGCTTTCCCTTACAATTGAGAAGCATTGCTTGTCATTTTTGATAATGAAATCCCAAGTAATGTGAAATAAATTGTAGGTGTTTTTTTATGACTGAAATTCAACTTAGATAAATGTCAAAGTAGATAAATGGCTTACAGATGTCAGACTTTAATGAACAAAAATAGGAACAAACCAGAAGCAAGCACAGAGAGTGCTCTCAAATACAGTTGCAAACTGAAGTTTACATATACTCATGGACATGAATGTCTTGGAAATATTGGGTTTTCCATGATTTGTTTTGAGCTGTTTTTTTTCTTGGGCAGAATGTTTTGCACATGATACTGTACAGCCAAGGAACTCACAGATCTGAGAAAGAGGATAGTTACACGACTGCAGATTCCATGATGACGAGTTCAAACAATTGTTTGTAACTACAAGTTAGTGGGATGTGTAGCCAAATTATGAAGCTGAGCAAAAAGATCAAAACTGTCAGCCCAGCTGAGACACATTTTATTCAGATGGTAAGGAACAACCCAGAAACCACTGCTTCAAAAGATTGCACCTTTCAAGCTCGACTAAAGTTTGCAGCTGTCCACATGAACGGAGAAAACACTTCTAGAGAATGTTTGTATGGTCAGATTAGACAGACTGAGTTGTTTGGTATGCTTGGATAGATAAAGGTGAGGCATTCAACACCAAGAACACAATATTAAAAGAGAATTTAAAACACTTTGTACTATTGTGTTTTCCTTGTTTTTACCGGTTAGAGCTGTTTATGAAGGATGAAAATTCTGGAGAACTGAGCTAACAACAACAAATCAATAACATGTACCTGGTGTAAAGAACCTTATTCTCATTTTGATTGCAGGCACAGCAGATTTCAAGCGAGGCTATTGGGTGGGTGTGAAGTATGATGAGCCCCTGGGAAAACATGATGGCAGGTAAGAGCATTATCATGTTTTCTAGCTATACACACTTTCAAACCTGTTTATAGATGTGTCTATATTGCATTTGACCGTGTCTTGTTTGAATTCTGTCTCCGCAGTGTTGAAGGGAAGCAGTACTTTGAATGTGAAAACAAATATGGTGCGTTTGTCAAGCCCCTGAGTGTGACTGTGGGAGACTTCCCTGAGGAAGAGTTCGACGAGATGTAGGACTGTGCTTTGAACCATTAAAGTTTGGTCTGTTGTTGCAGTGCGATACATACCGCAACAATCCAGTCTCAAATACACAAAAGAGAGTTATCTGTCACCTCAGTAATAACTGATTAATTTTCCCAAACATAATTAACACAGCCTGGATGAGTGTAATGCCTCCTGTGTTGTTGTTGGGAGGTCTTTAATTTTGCTGTGGGTCCTGGATGAGGTCCTTTCTCTCTGCTGGGGAACTGGTTTGCACTCCACAGTTTTTTTCCTATACTGGGAATGTTCACTATCAAGTGATTCCAACTCGAATGTGTGAGCATGTTAGATGTACAGCAGCTACATAACCGTATGCGATTGAACAATGGTGGCCTTTATAGCTTTCCTCCGATCCACTTGTCTTTTTTTTTTTGTCATTGAAGTTAACTGAGAAACGTGAATGTTCCCCAACAGCTTTTAATGATACAAGAGGATCTATGAGCTGTGTTGTATGTCCTTGTATGTTAATGGGGAGGCTACATCTGGTCCTATATGACCATTTCAAAGGGGGAGACGTGATATTTTTAATAAAGTTCTGCACACTTTAAGGTGCTGCATGTACAGTTATTAAAACAAAGTTGCATTCATTATATTCTCCTGCGTTCTGGACCAAAAGACCCAGATGTACCATTCAGTGGTACTTTCAGATGTTCAGACTTTGTTCTACGTTTTTAGTTCAAAACTGTTTGAATACATGTCTTCCCCTTCTCTGAGGTTTACAGAAAAAATTAAAATCTGTTATTGTTGTAGTTTTAATGTAATCTCATCAACACATACAGTTTCCAGTGTTTTCCATTGCTTAATAACACTGTTAATCTCCAAGGTGCTTGTGTTACTTTGTGCCACAGGCTAATAAAAACGATACTGTACAGCAGCTTAGCAGTTTTTCACTTATTAATTACTTAATATTTTGTTTTTTTTCATATGTCCAATAGTTGTTCTGCTTCTCAATGTACTTAAGTTTTACTTCCACCGCTACTGTCAAATGTGTTATTACATCCATTTTATTTATTCCCGAGAGGAAATCAATCCTCTGCTCTATCTTAGATCTTTCCTTTTTTCCTGTCAATGATCTTTCGGGAAGCTTTTCCTCATCCAGAAAGGGGGTGTTGTATGTGTATCCATTAAAGACCGCTGAAGAAAATCTGTGATTTGGGGTGAAAGAAGTACAAATGGTTTCCCATCACATTGAAGAAACATGCGTCAACTGCGTAATGTAAGCATAGAAAACATATTGAAGGAGAAAACATCCTTAATTATTTATCTACTGTAAATTACATGTTTTGCTGGGTCATCTATGACCAGGGCAAATTTGAAAAACTGAATAAAAAAACAGCACACATTGCCTGGGCACGGTTTATAGAAAATAACCAAGCCAAGGAATTTTGGACTAAAGATATATTGTTTATATGCAGAACCTTAATTAAAATATGTTCTAAAGGTCTTTGGAATTCATATGATGATGTGATTGTTGAATACTCTAGTATAAAAAGTAGACCAAGTGTTGTGGCAATGTGAAAATTCTTCTCAGTGAAATATCAGCCCTCAAAAATAAGACTACTTTAATATAATTGGCCATTTTTAAGGTATATTAGTACTTAATACGATGGAGTGTATAATGCATTTTTCTAAGAAAGTAGTATGCTTTGTTTAATGCGTTACAATCCTCAATTGCATTGGAATAGAAGCATACAGAGGCATTAAATGAAACTACGCAACACGTGTTCACCTAAAGTCTTTCTGCGAAATGGTTGATAGATATTAAGAGAAAATCAAGGTGTCTGTCATTATTTTTGACACCGTATTATCTATTCTATTCAGGGTAGCCTTCATTTTATTAATATTAACAAAGATGAACTACTCAGCACCACTTATCATCCGGCTTCACCAGCCTTGTCAAATTGTGTTAATATTTTATCACTTTCACCATCACGCCCCAGACGCTCGTCAGTCCAGTGACGGAACTGACCTCTCGCGAGATGACGCGAAGTTTCCCAGCCACCAGTGTGGTGTGCGCGACAGAGACAAGGAAAGATGGCGACGCAGGAGAGCGAAGCGACTAAAGCTACGGCGAGCAACGGCGAGGTAAAACCAATGACACCCTTCTTAACGTATTTATTTTTTCTCTTCAGGACCAGGAGAGTGATTTATCTGCTTGAGCATAGAGTCTCGGACCATTTACGTTTAACCCTGTTGTTACACGAGCCCGAGTGACGTTGGCAGTGCCGGCTGGTTTTAAAACGACCCCCTCCTGCCGTTAACGGTGTGATGTGAAATCCCCACTGTAAGCGAGTACGTGTAAGGAGTGAGAGCGGGTTTAAGGGTTAGAATTCACCTGAATACGTATATGAATATCATAGCGAAGAGACAGTTAGCTGACTTTAGGTGACAGCTGCGGTGTGTCAGTTAGCTATCATAAGGCCTGGACCTGTACAACGCAGCTTGGGAAGCTTGTCTAACCGGGCCAGTCTGAGGCGGCTCACACACACTTCTTACTCACTGTTTGACTCTTTACATTTGCCTCACATTTGCAGCCGTTTAGGGTAAAACCTAGGATTTGACGCACATTCGTACAGGATCACTTGAATGAATGATCTAGCAGCTCATCATATTGCAAATACCAAGTTTGAGGACATCTAATTTGACTAACCCATTAAATGCCCCCATATAATGTAAAAACACTATTTTGTTGAACAGCTAGTTAACGTTTTGAGTATTAATTCCCTGATGATAAGGTAAAAAGGGAAACCTCTGCTCTTTATGCTAAATCCGAAGTCTGGCTGTAGACAATTAAAGAAGACATTTAAAGCTAATGTTTGAGGTTTGTACTCTAAAAATGAAGAACATTGATTCAATTTTGATTTTCATTTCTCAAATATCAGTTCAGTGTCTTTTATTCAAGTCCCACAGCTAACCATCTATTTTACTGTAAGTGTACTTAATGTGTCTTTTTATCAAAATGTCTCTCTCAGGACAAATTTGATGTTGGTGTGAGAGGTGATGTGGTTCTTGAAGCCCATTGTTGGTAATTCAGTTGATTAAAATCAGTGGTATTTATCTAGGAAGTAGCAGCTTCTTGGTTTTCCCTTACCTGTTGTCCTAAAGTGAAAATACAAAATCCATGTTAAGTGTCAGTATTGTTCAGACTGAAAGCACTTTTGTAAATTAATGATTGCCACACATGCCACAGAATGATCAATTTGCGTTCCGGCTTTTGTTTTACCTTCTTACGCCTAAAGATGACACGGTCACCATGTACATTAACCATTACAAGAATAATCACCAATTCTCTGTGAACAATTGACTAAACTTTTTGCCCTCTTCCTGTTAGACCAAGAATGGCAATTCAGTGTGAAGCAGTAACCCTACAGCCCCAATAGGTGGTTAATCATTGTTCATGGAAATTGTACATTCATTGTCATATCTCTGATAACCCTGTTTTATGTTTGTGATAGTAGACATGTCATGGCAGCAAGGATGAAAAGCTTTATTCTGAGCTTTCAAAGCCTTGAAAGGCTCTTTATGATGGTGCAGGGCCAGCGACATATCTCAAACCTTGAAAAAAAATGCATTTCTCACTCATTTAGAACTACTTGTCTGATGTCACCTAAATACATGATAACCTGTTTAACAGAACACATTTTCATTTCAAGTTGTATCTGCTTCCAAAGGCGAAAATCCTGTTTCCCTTGTGTTGATGATAATGAGGTGATGAGATGTTTAGATTACGAATGAGTCCCATGACTTGGCATGTGCTTGCCCATTGTGTCACTTAAATAGGAGGGACACAAAAAAACGTCTTTTACAGTGACCCTAATCCTTTCCATTCACATGAATATGAACTTGTGTAGTTATTTTAATTAACCAAAATGAAAAAGCTTTTAGGTCATTGTATCGAGGTAGTTAATCTGAATAATAGCCTGTTAAAATTAGTTGTATAGCTTAATTGTATAGCTTAGAAAGAAATGTCCTATCACCGGTATCCCACTTATTTGCCTTTATGCTTTTTTCGGACCAAGTGTCAAATTTTGGATGCCCAGTCATTTTTAGTAATTAAAGGCCTGAAGCTATTATTTAATGTATTGATAAATATTTCTAGTAAAAACAAAAGAAGATTGTAAAATAGGCTGTCTGTGTTTACCAGTCTTCCATGTGACGTCTTCTAAATTGTTCAACAGCAAATCCTAAAAGAGGAGGTTTCGCATTTTTGCTCGACACAAGTTTTGAGTGATTAGGTAACTTGGGACCTGACATTAAAATGTGACTTGACTTAACACTTGGCCGTAAAACACTTTTTAAGTATGGCCACTTGTGATTGGATCTCATGAACCTCATAAATTCCATTTATAAAGATATATCCAATTAGCAGCCTGTGGACTAAATACAGCTTAGAAAACTCATGGTGGCCCGATCGGCATACATAAATCAGATGTATGAAAAAAAAACATACGACGTCCCATCTTATTTGGTACGTCAGCCCTGTGTTGCTGGGCTTTGCATTTCCATTGAATAAAACAGATGAATAAACTTTAAACCACAGAGATTCTGTTAGAAGCCAGAAAAATACTGACTTTTAAAAACATCTGCAGTCTCCTCACAGGTAAGTGTTGACTATTGCTCTATTAGATATCCGACCAAAAGTGTTCTATTTCAACTGTAAACAATAATAAATATCAATATTTCTGCTATTTATTAGCATTCCTTCAAAGAAAAATGTAAATCGGGAAAAAAGATTCTACATGAGCTGCTGAAAATGTCCAGCACTTAAATTTTCTGGTGTTTGTGTCTGGCCCTATTGATTTTGCAATTGTAAACCCCTTGTGTAGACCAATTCATCCATTCATTTATAACACTGACATTTCCACTGTACTTAAGCAAAAACATCTTTACTTTTTTGATTATCTAGCTGTATTTTGAATTGCTTAAGTTAATTGCAGGGAAAGAGAGAGAGACTACTCCTTGAACTAGATTAGCTTTTTACAAGAGAGGCGCACTGTGGTGTCAATTAATGACAACAGAAACACAATATGCGTGCCTGACTTGTGAGATGCAGCGATGCTTTTCCTGTGCCATGAATTAAGAGGAAAGGATGATGAAATCAAATCAACACAGACTGGGTCTATTCATTGCCGTTTTCCAAACACACAGCAGAAGTTTTATACGCTTGTAATAATAATGATAATGAAAATATCTCCATGTGCTTTTGAAATTATCTGGTGTTTGATGATATAATCATATGCTGCTGTTGGCGTGAATATGTAGTTCCACTTACTCAGACATCAGTTGAGTAGGTGGTACTTCAATGTGGCCTAGGCCACAATTGCATTCAGACTGTTAAAAGAGTGTGGCCATATGTGACCCAGACCACCACTGACAGTTGTCTGAGTGATTGGATCTCAATGTGTCCTCTGTGTTCTAGGTGTGTTCACAGTTCAGGTCACTTAGGATGCATTTTAATACCGCAGGTCAGGAGGCTAACAATCCAGTACGCCCCCACCCACTACGACCTCAATAATAAACCTAAGAACTTTGTAAAAGAATGATTAATGGCAGGGCTTTTGTATTCAATTATATTGTGCAGGTTTACCTTGTAAAGCGGCCAGTGAGTGTTGATGATGGAATTGTATCATCGCTTTGGGGTTTTAGTAAAGTACAGTGGCTCCCTCTTACTTGCGGTGGAGCGGTTGTTGGATGACACACTTCATCACATGTTGTCATTGTTGCACAAGTCATCATTGTGATGCTTTGTGCATTGTTGGTTTCAGGTGAGCAGTAATGGAACTGCTGCAACGACAGATGGCCAGACAGTGCAGACGGCTGAAAATGCACAGGACCCTCAACAACAGCAGCAGCAACCACAGCAAGCACCTAATGCATGGCAGGTCATTAAAGGAGTCCTCTTCAGGTACATATTTCTTTATCATCTCTACCCGACCCACTTTCTTGAGAAGCAGTCATTCCAGAAACAGCATGCCATGAAAAATATGAATGTTATCTTATCAGTATTTTTGGGGCTACTCAGCTGATGTTTACTCTGTTACACATCTCCTTGCAGGGTTTTTCTGTTTCTCCAGAGACGGAAGCACTGGGAGTGCTGGTTTCTCTGTGGTTCGCTTGAGCAGCCTGTTTTTTATTTCCTGTTTTTAAAATAAAACATTTTACTAACAAACAGCAGTAAACATGGTGAAATAGGCCTACAAACAGATTAAAGAATAGGAGCGATATGTTGTTGGCCCACTTTGTTTATCCACCAGGCCGCTTCCTCTTTCTCAACCCCCTAACTCAGCTGTTAATGGGAGTGTGTGAACAGGTAGATTAATTGCGAGTAGCCTGACCATACTGCTTAGACCCTGGGTGTTGGTAATAGTCAGACTTGTTACCCAGGACCATGCTACACGCACAACGCCAGCTGCAAGAATGTTACAGAGGGGAAATGTAACAGGTTTACTACCTCGTAGCCCAAATTTGCAATAATGTTTGTTTTATATGAACTGCTATCAAACTCGATAAATTTTTTCCACATTTTGGTAAGTTTTGGGGCCAGAAAAGTGTACTCGTTGCTTTTTCCAACAGCTGTAATGTCAAAAAAGACACATACAATCCAGCAAGATTCACTTCATATTCCAAAACTGACGCATTTAGTTTGACTGATTCTGGGAATGGTCCAGGTACAAGTGTTGATTGCATTTACTTTAAAAACAATAATACTCATCCATCAAAACTACAAAATCTTTTAAAGTCAAAATATAATGCAGCCTGACTGGATAGAGTCAATCAGTTTACTCATCTTGTGGTTTTATTATCTCCTCAGATCTCAGGATATCTTTTTTTATGCAAATATACCCTGTATTTTCTACCTTTTGTATAAATTTAAATATTAATCCTGTTCATATCCCCTATTACGCTCCACTTTTATTTTTATTCTTTCTGTTATGTATTTCACTGCTTATGTTTGATTTTTAATTCCACTTACTGAATCTTCTTCTTTTCTGACCCTGCCTGAATGTTTTCCTCCAGAATCTTCATAATATGGGCAATCAGCAGCTGGTTCCGTCGAGGGCCATCAACTCCTGACCCCGCCACACCAGCCGGGGCACCCAGAGTACCCAGCAGGAACCTCTTCCTAAAGGACACCCTCATGGTAATACCCTTTATATACACCCAATCCCTTATCTGCATTGCCAACTGTTTAATGTCTTTGTAATTCAATTGAAGCTGTTAATTTTTGAAAACCTCTGATGCACCAAGCCCCTTAAGAATATTTTGCCAAGTTATTTCTCCGTTTCACCCTATCTTGCTAGGTCTCCCCTGCATCTGTAATGTCATAAACACCTGTATTTTCTCACCTTGTTTGCAGGACCTGCATGTGTATGTCTCCCAGGAGGAGGTGTTCTCCGACTTCAACAACACAGAATCCCTATTGTGGTTCCACAGGGACCTGGTCTATGGAGACTGGAGCACGGGGGAGAGCGGGGACGGCTGCTACGAGCACTATAAGGAGCTGGACATCACAGAGGTGAGAATGAAGGATGGAGGGGAGGTGAAATGTGAGGCTGAAGTTAGATGAGGGGACAGTGGCACTGCAGAGGAACAGGAAAAGAAGTTTGGGACAGTAGATGGATGGTGGAAGGAACAAGTCTTTATTGGGTATCAAAGTAGACATATGTGATAAAGTGAGTCAGTTTGTGATGAATAAAATGTTTGTGTTTATCTTAACCTTATTCTTCCTGTTTGATGTGCATTTATAGGAAATGCAGCAGAACGGTTCCCTTTACGTACATGTCTACTTCACTAAAAGTGGATTCCATCCGGACCCCAAACGCAAGGGGCAGTATCGCAGGCTGGCAACAGTTCACGCTACACGAAGTAATCGCACAAGATCTGATTGAAACCTACTAGTAAAATGCAATGATTATTTCTGTGAGTTTGTTTAAACTTGACTTGCTTGCTCTTTCAGTGCTGAATAAGTACAAACGCAGAAAGTTTCTGAAGACCAAGAATCTGCTGACAGGAGAGACCGAAGCAGATCCTGAGATGATCAAGGTTCATGGTTTTATTTTATATTTCTTGGCCTAACTTCATAAGTGATTTGCAGAACGAAGATTTTCCGAAAGGACCAACAGGTTTTCATTACAGTGACCACTCACTTTACTGGGAATTACGACTTACAGTGAAAATACTTGCTTTATTGACTGCAAATGCGTCAATTATCAATGTATAATGACATAAATCACAGTAACAACTGAATCATTTACTCAAATGTATCTCCTTACAGCGGGCGGAGAGCCACGGCCCAGTGGAGATCATTTCTCACTGGCACCCCAACCTCACCATCAACATGGTAGATGACCACACTGCTTGGGTCAAAGGCTCTGTCCCCCCTCCACTAGACCAATGTGAGTTTCTCTCGCCTGAAAACCAAATATGATAATGTACATTTCAAAAGACCCCAACTAAAAATACATTTTAGGGATAATGTGTCTTGCTTTCGTAAAAGTTGCTTGTCAAACCGTATTTGATATTTACCCTTCTGCCCTGTCTGCCACCAGATGTGAAGTTTGATGCAGTGAGTGGCGACTACTATCCTATTGTATACTTCAATGACTACTGGAACCTTCAGAAGGACTACTACCCCATCAACGAGACCCTTACAAAACTGCCGCTGCGCCTCTACTATTGCCCACTGTCCTTGTGGAGGTGGCAACTGTATGCTGCCCAGAATGCTCGTTCACCATGGAACTTCTTGCCCGAGGACACCTACGAGCAATCTGACGAAGATCAAGACTCTGTGAAGGTAAGAGGACATGCAGGGAAATGGGAGTATATTCTGTTGTAGGCAGAAGGAGACAATTCTTCCTCGGCAAATAAGAATGCTCCGTCATCTTTCAGACATTTCACAGAATTTACGATTCATATGAGTACTTATAAAGTTATTTCTTTTACTCTCTTTTACAACAGACTTTTTAACTGATGCACTGTTTGCCTTCATATATGAAGGACTTTTGTAACATCTACGTTTTTTTAATAAACTGCAGAATGCAGTGGAAAAATATAATGTTGGTTTCTGCTTTTTGGTTACAAGGATATGTTGGTGATATTTATTTTTCGTTCAGTACATTGCATATTGCAATAAGATCTTTGCAGGGACTGACTTTATGTTGCTATTACAGAACAATAGCAATATTACCTACTTCATTGTAAAAACTACTGCTGCGGGCAATTTTCTTTTTCCAGCTGGATGTAATGTGGTCTGATCAAAACAAGAAACCTGTTGTTACCTCTTTAATTGTTTAACTCTTTGTATAGGTGGCCCTTTTGGAAACCAACCCCTACCTCCTGGGACTCACCATCGTTGTCTCCATCGTGCATAGTATCTTTGAGTTTCTTGCCTTCAAGAATGGTAAGGTTAAAGCTAATCTGTGTTAGAGACCTTTCTTTACCAAGATAATGGCATTTCTCTTCATAGTCTCAGTCAAACTTCATCCTTTCATTTTTCCTAGATATCCAGTTTTGGAATAGCCGACAGTCCTTAGAAGGCCTCTCTGTGCGCTCCATTATTTTTGGAGTGTTCCAATCAATGGTTGTGCTGCTCTACATACTCGACAATGAGACCAACTTTGTGGTGCAGGTCAGCGTCTTCATCGGCCTTCTTATTGATTTCTGGAAAATCACCAAAGTCATGGACGTCAAAGTAAGTCAGAACTAATTTCTTTCATGCAGAATATAATTCAATTGGAATTCAACTCTTTTTATTTCCAGCTTAACTGGGACTTGAGCAGCGAATTTGAATGAATTTCACGCTATCAACTAAAACTAGCCTCTGAGCCAGGGTAAAGTGGTGTTTGGGTTGAATGAAAACCAGAAGACTCTTCTGGAACTCCTTAATGCTGTTGAATGCTAAAAATCAGTTTACCTTTTGTAAATCAATATGCCTCTTTTTTGCATCTTATGTGCTTCATATTGTTGCGTTTGTGTTTTCCTGTTAGCCTTTTATTCAGCAACCATCAATTTTTGTTTTTCCCTAGTTGGACAGAGAGAACAAAATCCTAGGAGTTCTCCCAAGAATTGTTTTCAAAGACAAGTCAACATATGTGGAGTCTTCAACCAAAGTCTATGACGACGTAAGTCAAGCCATCACTGAACTGGCACTAAGCTTCAGGAAATTCCCAAATACACACGTCTCTTTCAAAATGAATAGTATATAAAGTTTAAAAAATAACAGCGGAGCAAGAAGAAATAGTATAAATGTATTCTTGCTGTTCCTTATTAAGAATTTTCTCATGCTCTGTGTACAGATGGCCTTCAAGTACCTGTCGTGGCTGCTCTACCCTCTGTTTGGCTGCTATGCGGTCTACAGTTTACTGTATGTAGAGCACAAAGGCTGGTACTCATGGGTACTCAGCATGCTCTATGGCTTCTTGTTAACCTTTGGTAAGTTGGCGAATGTGTGAGTTGACTCCACTACTTACCGTTTTGCCTTTCGTGCCCTTTTTGTTTCCACATTTTGTGGTATGTGATCAAAATGTTTGTATGAAAAAAAAGCTATGTTTTCATACTTGCACGATGGTTACATATCTAATTTCCAATAGTCTGTCATACTGTCTTGTGTATACAATGACTTACTAAGGGCACATTCAGCCACATTTCCTATAATCTAATTTACTGTTATTTTGTTTCCTTTTTTTTCAGGTTTCATTACCATGACGCCACAGCTATTCATAAACTACAAAATGAAGTCTGTGGCCCACCTCCCATGGAGGATGCTCACTTACAAGGCTCTCAATACTTTTATTGATGACCTGTTTGCCTTTGTGATCAAGATGCCCATGATGTACAGGATAGGATGCCTCAGAGATGGTATGTGTTTCTGATTATATGGTTGATGTATTTTATTTTTTTTTATAACATTACCCAGATCAGTGCAAGTAAGCCAATCACAGAATACTGGTGGGATATGAACTTCCCCTTCCAACATTCAAGAGGAGCCATTTTGAGTTTATAGCTTGATGAATGTGAGCTTAGATGTGAAGTGTAAGGTTGAAGGTGGTTTCAGGTTTGATTATTGTTCAGTCTGGTGGTAGCTGTAAGTGGACCTATTATGCCCATTACCAGCTCTACATTTTTATTTCAGGGCTTCACTTGAGTATGTTTGCCTGATACACAGTTGAAATGCATCGGAATTTATCTTATACTGGCCCTTTTATGCAGCCCCTCAGCCTGAAACAGCTGATTGGCCATCTCACAGGAGCCTAGAGTGTGAAGGAAATTGAACTTCCAAATAGTGCTGCATGATTAATCATATAAAAATTGTGATCTTGATTAAAACCCCCATGCAGTCTTTTTTCTAGACAAGTGATTCTGTATTTTTGAAAGAAGACAGTCTTAACATCCAGTGATTTAAAATGTAGTTTATGTCTTGACTTGGATTTAGTTGAACAGCACACAGTAACAATGAAGCTGAAACAGATGTTAAGTGAATTATTCATTTGAATTCCATGTGTTTTTGGAGTCATTGGATAATGCCTGTGTCCTATCCTGCAGATGTTGTGTTCTTCGTCTACCTGTACCAGCGTTGGATTTATCGGGTGGACCCCAACAGGGTCAACGAGTTCGGCACCAGCGGAGTAGATCCAAGCCAGAACAACACAGAAGCGGTAGATGCCGCTCCTGCCACAGCTGCAGCTATCACAGACAAACCAGAGGGGGAGAAGAAGAACGATTAAGCAAGACGATGCCCTTCTCTGCCTCCCTGGCTCTCACTGCTGGGGCAAAGAGGACTTGTGGAAATTAGGCAGGGAGGGAAGTCTTTGTTTAGTTATTATGGACGCCGCTTCAAAAAAAATGCAGTTTAACTGTACCCTCTGATTTCTGCGCGGATCCACAGAGAATTTTGTTGAGTGTAGACTTGGTAAATTTTATTTCTGTTCCCCGCCCTCTCGTTTTGCAGTTCAAGTGAAGTAAAACAAAATGTGATGTACTGTATTCTGTTTCATTTCCAGAGGGTAACTGTATCTTTGAGTAGAGGTTGGCAGGGGAAGGGGTTGCAGTTACACAACATTTTTTTTATACAGAGAAGAAAGAGGCCAAGAGCAGCTTTTGTTCTTCGTGTAGTTTCCTTGTGAATTTTTCTTTTCATTCCATGTAAACACTGTCGCTGGAGGAAACTGGAAATGTCCTGAGCCACAAGAGATGGATGAACCCCACAGGACAGAACCCACCAGACAGTGACCACTACCCTCAATTTAAAACAAATGTTTAATGTTCTGAACTTGAACAGAAAAAAACAGCCTTGTTGGTATTAATATATATATATATATTAATATTGTCAATGACTTAATTTGTGTTTATCAGTCAAGAAGCCTTTTTTGTATGTCCTTAAACTGTACAGAATCTAAGCTCATAAAGTTAACAATAACAATGTCAAAACTGTCTAGCAATCTCTAGACCCCCCCCCCCAAAAAAAAAAAAAGAAGCTGGATTTCAGATCTGCAAGTGTTTCACATTCACGCTCAAACAATTCACCTTGATACACACAGTGGAGGCAGTCAGGTGTGTGCAGCAAGAATTACAGTATCTCCTGTTTTAATTGTGAGTGCTGTATATCTTGACACAGAGGTTTCCATGTGGTATATATTAAATTTTGAGCATTCATGTTTGTAGTAAAACTTAAGTGTGATTTAAAACGTCTTTGCAAAACTTTTTTTTCGTTTAAACATCACTTACTACACTGATTTAAGATCAATATTTTTGCTTGGAACTTTGAATTTTTTTAGATTTGTAATCGGTTGTGCACTACAATGTAGGTCTAAGTGTTTGCACAGCATGAACTTTATAACCATGCATTTTCACAACAAGGCTTGACTTCAAGACAGTAAATAGCCAATATTTTGTTGCCATTGATTCCTCTCCAAATTACTTTCTTGATTACGTCTGTTAACTGTCATGTAATTGTGACAAATGGTCACCAGCTTCCTGGAGCACAGGGTGATCTCCCCAAGGTGTTTGCTTTTACCAACAGTCCTAATCCCCTAAATAATAATCAGTTTACAAGACCCTTAAACAATCAGGACAACCAGATAATACTGAACAGGCATCGATCATAAAAACAGCTGCAGACTTGAATCCCTGTGTGATGTGGATACTATCTTCCTTCGTGGCAACTGGAGTTTTGTTTTGAATATGATTATGGTTTTACAAGCTAATTTGTAGTGTTCAGGCTATTGTGCATTAAGATGAGACCTCAACTGGACTGCAATGGTCATACCTCCTTGCCTTTCCTGTAAGTAAAGCAGCCTGAATCCTCGATTTGTCGCATCTAAAAGGTTTTAGATAGTAGATACAGTGACTTAATGCAACTGGAGCTCATTCAAGCCTGCAGATCTGTCGTTTGAAACTATAATGTGGTTTGTTGTGACCTCTGGAACTCCCAAACTGACTTTTTCCAGCTATAATGCGGTTTGTTGTGACCTCTGGAACTCCCAAACTGAGTTTCTCCAGCAACACTGATAGTTAATAGACATTTTTGTTTTACTTTAAATCTGGTTAATTCCAGTACATACACATATTAGCTCTGATTATGTGTATCTTCTTGTCTATACATTTTAAGTAGTTGGTTCAGATTCGCCATCAATTTATTTCTGTGATTTCTTGGCCAATGATTCTTGTAAATGCCTGAACTTTCGTTTTCCATTTCCTTGAAGTCTCTTTCTCTGTTTCGCCGGCAGATGACGCTGCTGCACCTCATGAACTTCTCTAATTGCTGAACGGCTGAAAGACAACAACCACATGTTTTTAGGGCAGTTCTAAATGCAGCGATATCATTGGTCCAGTTTTACAGTGACATGTCTTGGTGATAAATGTCTCTGAATTCGTATTTCTCCGGCAGTTTATGGGAAACGAGTTATAGCAGGATGATGCAACTAGCAGAAATATGAAAGACGCCGTGTGGGGAAAATTCTTCCTAGGATAATTATTTAAAGTATAGTCTTAATTAATGTATAACTAAGTGGTGGGTTCTTGGATGAAGGTTAATTTGAATAGTTCCCGGTCGTTTTACACATTCACGTGTGTTTCAATTATATAGAATTAAATGTATCTTTGCGTACGCGACGCTTCTCTTTGGATCCAGATGTTAAACGTTGAGTGAAACCTGACAGACAGTCAGCGGCCAGTCGATGTGACGTGACCCGCCACCCAGAGGTGACGTCACGTGCCGCTGTGGGGAATTTCCACACCTCGGAGCCAATCAGCGAGGCGAGAGTAAAAGCTGCGGAAACAAATTTGGAGGAAACGTCAGTTCGAACATCCATGACTACCAAACATGACTTCAACTCGCCTTTAGAAGCGTCCGTAAACAAACCCTAGTCTGTTTTCAACCTGAAGACTCAGCTTGAGTTCGTCTTGGAGAAAGAAGCTTTCACGGAGCTATAAGATACATTTTTACTTTGAGGGTATCTCCCATGCGATGAAAGACATGGACATTTTCAACGGTACCTCCGGTAAGTGTTTATGTGCGTGACCTAGCTGACATCAGCGTATGGTGTGTCAGAGGAGAGAAGCTAACACCCATAGCCAGCTCTCTCTCACACACACTACTATCAAGCCACATCTGTATTTTATTGTGTGTTCACCTGCTCTCTGGTTCTGTTTGTCCTGCAGAGCGAGGGCAGTCGGATTTCGGTGAGTAACTTGCTTGAACCGTCTTTTCTCAAAAGACGCATGCAGTAATGTGGGAAGTGAAGGCATTATGACAGTGTGACGATATGCAAAAGGGGAAGTAGACCATGATAACGAGAATATTTCACTCTAAGTTTCAGGTAGGTAAGACGACACTGACATGCCAAAATCTTTCAGACCGCTCAGAAAAATTAAAACTCAGCATAGCATGTCAATTTATAATTGGAATTACAGTTTAAAACATTCAAAACAGAGACATTACTTTGACTTTAGCCACAGAAGACTATAAATACCAGCAACAATACATTTGTGATGGGCTGCTTCCTTATATGCCTTATTGGGTTTTATTTGAGGTTGTTTATGACTAAGCATTATCTCAATTATCCAAATGGTTGTAGATCTATTTTCTGCTGTTTGTCCAATCGATTCATTCTTTCGTTTTGCATTTTTCATAGGAGTGCTTTGTTAATATGTTATACACCACAGCTGCAGGAAACTAGTTTCTGTTTGCTTGGCAGGTGCCAACTAGAGGTTTGAATAATATCGCATGCTGTGTGAAGGAAACATTTCAAGTTGAGCATGTTTAAACAAAAAGGGAAGTTCATTGTATAAACACTACCCTGCACAGCAAGTATAGAACACTGGTAAGCCATTGATGAATCCATATATCCACTGTCATTAGATACTCTTGCCTTTCTAGCATATATACTTTTGTTAAGATCCTTCGTTGTCTACTTGAAGAAACACAAATCAACAATTTACGATCAGAGCAGACTTTATACAATCCTATTAATTTGACGATCATAAATCAATGAAAACATTAAAAATCCAATATCCCTTCTCTGAGTCATCTGTACCACAATCCCATCACTTGTATTTGTTTAGTGCTACTATGCAACCTGACACACTCAATATTTGATTTGCAGACCTCATACAAGAGATTATCACAGAGGACAGTGATCGACCAGGCGCCTCCCTCCCCGGGCCGCCTCCTCCTCCAGTGGACCTGCTCTGCCAGCCGCACAGCCAGAGCACCAGGATGCGCCAGCAGAGTTCTTCCTCACCGTCATCTCAGCCGGTGCTGGTGGCAAGAGGCACTGCATGTCAGGTGAGTGAGTTCAAAAGCATTATACAAAGTACACCCACTGTGTATCTGGCAGGTCATTTGTGTTCTTTTTGGTCTGTCAGTCTGGTCTTTAACTCAGGTCGAAGATTTATACATTCACAGGAATCAGAGTTGGCTACATGGAGTTGTTGCGTTTGTGTTGGTTTAAGTAATGACAGAGCAAAGTGGGAGCAAGATACTGAGATTTTCTTCTTCCAATTGAGGGAAAGAGAGTTTTGGGGAAAACAGAGAATCAACAGATGGACACAATTTAAGTCCATTTCATTTTTTTATGTCAGTGAAAACTTGTGTTAATGCTGATCTCTGTCAAGTCTGATAAAATAGTCCACATCACTTTGGTCCTCATAGACACTTTCACGCCGTTTGCACATTCTCATGGAGGGTCCTCCTTATTAAGTAGCAATGTACACCGATTAGCGAGGAATGGAAGCGAGTCATCAAACCCGCAAGTCTCCATCAATGCTGACTGACCGTGTGTGATGCCTGAATGCTTCATCGTGGAGTATAAATGTTTTGTAGTTTTGTACGACTTCCCGTACAGACATCCTCCAAAAATATATAAAATGTACAGTCTGTATAAAACAGGTAAAGATGAGCTACTATTTAGAAAAATGATAATAAACGCATCACATAATTGTATAATATATAATTAACATTTTGTTTTAATGTGATATAATGCAACTAAGATAGACATTACATGTCACTCAACTTGAAAATGACATTTTATTAAATATACCCTTCCCTTGTCTAGAAGACGATAGGCTTGTAGCTTTGAGTTTATATTTACAAGGACT
Source organism: Macroramphosus scolopax (assembly GCA_901007825.1). Classification (NCBI taxonomy): domain Eukaryota; kingdom Metazoa; phylum Chordata; class Actinopteri; order Syngnathiformes; family Centriscidae; genus Macroramphosus; species Macroramphosus scolopax. The sequence goes on along the minus strand of CAAKHC010003918.1, from coordinate 8,214 downwards.
GTTGAAAAAACCTAGCAGGTTATTGAAATCAGATTTAAGTTTACAAAAAATTTGTAAAAAAATTTGATGTTTACAAAAAAGAAATGGCAGAAAAGGAGTTCACTCAATGACTAAGTGGAGAGCGTAGAGTTTAAGAAAGGCCCCAAGACTCAAAAGTACATAACAAAACACTAATCTCCTCTAGTACGATAGATGGCTAAAGTATGATCACGTATTTAAACATGCACGTTACAGCTCTTTATATGCATATCAAACCTTCACTGACCACTGCAACCTCTTAAAGTTAAACTTTAAGGATGCTGCGAGGTTTGTTTTCTCTGTTGTAGACTGTTAGTTAAAAACTGTATTTTTGTTGTATTTATCTATGAAGTCAGGCAGCTCTTACTATAAACCATGTGGTTTACAGACAAGACAGACCAGCAGCCTTGTAATCTGATACAACTGATATGATATACAAACATTGCAGACCTCTGCAAAATGTAGGTCACAAGAATACAGCTGCATGTGTGATTACAGTACCAGCCGCCTCTGAGAGAGGTGACACACCTCCTTTGCATGCTTCTCAGTGGGAGGAGGCTGAAAGAGAGGAAGAAGGAGGACGCCTTGGAAAAACTGAAATCTGACTCCTACTTTCATTTTGCAATCCGTTTTTATTTGCTAGCCACACCCACCAGGGGTGAAAGGTTGCATTCTTCGCCCAGCTCTCCCCTTTCCAATTGGTCAATCCGCGTCAGATTGTGCTTACTTCCTTTTTCCTGTTCGCTGGCTCACTCTGCTGAGTTTTTTGTTTAGCTTAGGCATGCCCAGGCTAACAGTCTCGCCAGCACAAACAAGACCACTTTGACTGCAGACATCTGTTGTTCGACAGGATAATGTGAAACAGCATCTCAGCGTCCTCTACCGCTACACCAGTGACAAAGGGGTCATCTTCTTTACTTCTTTGTTTCCTGCAGGTTTGATTATTTGTCTGTTGTGTTGGAATCATCCTGAAGAAAGATCAGTGAAAATGTCTTTGTGAAGTCCACATTTTGTTTATGATACTTGTGTATCTCTACACACATCTGATAGGCAGATAGAGAAAGTAAAAGCAGTACAGAGAGAAGTTTTAGACTGCATGTCTGATGGAGCCGGTGGTCTGTGGTGTAACAATAATAATAAGATATGAATATGCAATAGGATAGGGTAAGATGAGTCAATCTTCAACTCTACTGAATTACATAAAGCACTTATATGTTGGGAAAAAGCTGTTGCTCAGATTCTCTGCAGTTTTGATGCAGCTTAACTGGTTCGACCTACAACAGATGCAGGCTCCCTGTGATGTCTTGATGCGACTTGGTGCAGTTTGTTAGTCGTTACAGCCATACAGACCTGTGTGTTGATAGGTTCATAAATATTTTGCAGATCACTCAACTCTACTCTGAATGCAGATGAACAATGCTGTCATTGAGGTCATCCCTGCAAATCAGAGGACGGTTTAATGAATGTCTGTCTTCTAAGAAACTTGTTAAACATCTTGTGAAGACGCTGAGACTGAAGGGATCTTGTTTTATTTCATTGTGTTGGACCGTGTTTATCACAGTCTGTGCAGATTTATATCCCAATTAAAACCATTATTGTGCTTTGGACACCAGAGTTAATATATGAGTTAATATATTTTTATTTATGAAGCCATTATTGGCAATTGTCCGTCATATCTTAGCAGATTTATGTTACTTGCAGTCATTACCTCAGGTCAGGTGACGTAAATCTCTTGTCTTAACAAAGATAGGTCTCTCTTGTAGAATAGGTTTCCAGCCTCAATGGGACTTACAGGTTAGATATGAGTTAAATACTGTTGTTGATGTATTTTTTCCACAGTCATCCTGCACCTTCCTGCAGCCCCTGCAGCAGTCGTGCTCTTCCAGGGAAATGTCTCATCTTTCCCGGGCAGCCTCCTCTCATGCTGGTTCCTCTCGTCGTGGTCAGGGCTCCTCATGCTTGCCGACCTCTAAGACCTCCAGCGGAGTCTCCTCTCAGGGGCAGGGCGAGACAGAGATGCTGGAGCGGATTCTGGATAAGCCCAAACTGGTGGTGGTGGAGGAGCCCAAAGAAAGAGGCATGAGGTTTCGCTATGAGTGTGAGGGACGTTCGGCTGGCAGCATCCTGGGGGCGTCGGGCTCCGAAACCAACAAGACTCAGCCTGCGGTTGAGGTACAGACACATGGCAGTTACGTTACGTGCTGATCTATATTTTCTTCTGCTAAAGGCTGTTGTTTTTTAACCACATAATAACACATAATTCAAAGATTTACTAACTATAAGGGTTGGGCCACACACTTGCACCCCTTTTGTGTGTTGGAGGTAGGAGGATGTGGTTTGTTAGAGTCAATCAGAAAGCCCCCACAAATCCCAGCTCAAGTGTAGTCAACGAGGGCGGTTTATCCCCTGTTCACATACTAACACAAACACCTACAGTACACACTAATCTCATCTCCACCCCATAACAATATCATCACACAATGAAGAGGACATTTTAAAAGCACATTCAAAATAATAATAAAAAAAAAAGGTTTCAACCTTTTGTGCGATTTGAATTAAACTATTATGATTACTTTATATTTTCTGATAAACCTCTTTTTTCCATCTACTAATCTTCTTAATGACATTGCTGCCGCCGAACCTAGTGATAGTATTCTTACAAATCCAGCTGAAATGATTATTATCCACAGGAATCTGTGAAACTACAGCAAATCCCTCTTAGTCTGTTTTTGTGTGTTAATTTCATGTATTACAATTCAAATGGAAATCATCATCTCCTCATTGTATAGTGATATTTAAAATCCCTGTAACGAGGATAACAATGCTATAATGTCAGTGAAACATTTTGTGGTCGCATGAAAAACAAAATGTTAGTGAGGACGTCATCATCTGCGGCTGGACGATATGTTTAACCTCTTTTCCTCTTCCTGCTTCTTTCTTTCTTTTATGTTCCTGTCTGGTTTTCCACTTTAGATGCAGGGTCCCATTGACAATATAAAGAAGGTCACAGTCACCGTTTCCTTGGTGACCAAAGACCCTCCACATCGGCCGCACCCCCACTGTCTTGTGGGTAAAGACTGCCCGAATAGATCAGGAATCTGCCTGGTCACACTTAATCCTCACAGCAACCGACGTCACAGGTGCACGTCCATCTTTTATCTCCCAACACATAATTTAGACATTTTACTCTTTTCCTTTAGGCTCTTAACGTCATGTTTTCTTACATTTTGTTTCACCCTATGGCCTTTTTTTCGTCCCACCTCTTAACATCGTATATCATGAAAAATATAAATTTGTACCTGTTTCAACAGCTTCTCTAATCTTGGCATCCAGTGTGTGAAGAGGAAAGATCTGGAAGATTCACTTCAGAAGAGGAGAGGCCAAAATATTGACCCCTTTCAAAGTAAGACAGGTCTTAAAACTCACACTGCCAGAATTCTATTTAATGTATACGTAAATGGACGTGTGACAAATTAAAGGGAAAACCAACAGACTGTCCTAGTAAGGTGCAGATAATGATGTGACCCCTTGAAACAGAGATCATGATTATGTTTATGTCTTTTGTCCCTCAGCTGGCCACTCAAAGGGAATTGAAGATATGGACATGAACGCAGTGCGTCTGTGCTTCCAGTGTGAGCTCGAGTGGGAGGACGGCAGAAAGGACAGTCTCAACCCAGTGGTGTCCAACCCCATCTACGACAAGAGTAAGACACTCACCCAATGACTCTTAACTAAAGACGCGTCAAGGTGTTTCCAGATTCTCACACGCCAGTGCTTGTACGTTTCCATTTCTTTCAAAGAGGCCACCACTACATCACAGCTAAAGATCAGCCAATTGAACCAGTACAGAGGTTCCTGCATAGGCAAGACGGAGATCTACATGCTCTGTGACAAAGTGCAGAAGGGTAAGAGAAAAACATTTGTTTGTAGAGCTGTATTTGTGTTGCCCATAGAAAAGTATACAGGGAGTGAACAAAGGGAAGCTCCTATAACACATTTGATATGATTTAAGTATTGTTCCAGCCTGGTCAGCGTGTGGACAGCACACATCTAGTTCCTGATGATCATGCAACTCTCTGAACTTCCAAAGCTTTTTAAGAATCAGTACAATTAGGTGTTTTATACAGTAAATAAAGCACAATGATGCAACTTCTTTTGGTCATTTCAGATGAATTGAGGAGCCGGTTTTCTTTGCACTTTTACTGTGTATTGTTCTGCGTATTATGTTACATTTACCAAACAGCTGTCACTGCATATTGTAGCAAAGTGACGTGTATAAAGGTGAAACTATATTCCAGTCTTTATAACATTTGAACACATAACAGTTTGAAACAACATGGAACATAAACAGTGTTTCTTTTTTCAGGGTAAATTTGTTTTTAAAGGTGATATCAATGTTGAAAACTGAATAAGGATATATATTCTTATGTGTTCTGTCAGCTTTGACAATAATTGTCACGTTGTTTTATGATTTCTTTTTCCCCCTTGATTAAAGCAACTTTATGGGTTGTCGCTAATCCACAGATGACATCGAGATAATCTTCCGGCGAGGGTCGTGGAAAGCCAACGGGGAGTTTGCCCAGACAGACGTGCACCGGCAGATCGCCATCGTGTTTAAGACTCCGCCCTACCAGGACCAGGACATCACGGACGAAGTTGATGTCAGCGTAACGCTGCGTCGTCTCTCCGACCAGATGGAATGTGAGCCGGTGACCTTCACATACCTGCCGCACAACCCAGGTCAGTCATGACTGGACTGTACAGCATAAAAGACAGTAAAAAATACCCCAATAAAAGTCTATTGTACAGCTAAACTGTAAATCAAAACAGAAACAGCATATCATCAGAGACTATAACCAATAATAAGAGGTTGGTTTAAGTATTTCTGAACTTTTCCAATTTCAGATCCATATGAAGTGAAGAGGAAGAGGAAGATAAAGTCAGACATCAGCTTCAGAGAGAAACCTTGTGTGAATGGTGAGTCTTTTCTGGTGATTACTTTTCTAATGAGCGTTGTGTGTTGGGTTAGTGACTGCAAATATTTATTGCCATTTTGACCGCTGACCTTCATTTTGTCATAGCAGTGACATGGCACAGGTTTAGCTAATAAGATGAATTATTACTTCAAGGTGTTTGCCTCTGAGAGTTCTGGTCTTGTGTATTTTGATTCACTGTCATGTCACACTGGGACACTTGAACTGTGCAAGATGACTAAATTCCAATTTTTAGAAGTACTTTTGCATATTTTTAATGTCCACTGTGAAAATGGTCCATAAATCAGTGTCTGGGTGTGGCAAGTGAAGAATGCAGTATAATCACATCATACAGCTACAGTGGTGGTTCTACTGTATATTATGGCAACATTTGGGATGTTATAAGGTCTTGTTGCCACACAACAGATTTTAATCACCAAATCTGCCCTCTAATGATGCAGAAAAGTGTTTATTTTTTTGACAAAATATTTAATAGTAAGTTGATGATTGAACATAACTTATCGTATTTCTAGCATGTATTAATTTCCTCAGTAACAAACTATGTCTCCCTGCTGCAGAGTGTGCACCAGCAGCAGAGCAGCCCTTCCACTTCCCAGAGGCTCAGACCACAATGTCTCTGGACGATAGGCTGTTTGCTGGCCAGCCCGGGGCCGATGCTCAGAGGGAAATGTGTTACAGCGGGTCCCATGACAATAACTTTACCAGTGAGGATATGAACTTATTTAGTCAATGGTTTGAGTCATCGGGATTGATTGATGGGTTCTCTGACCAGGCCTTCGCTTTAGCGATACCCTCTGGCTTTGATCAGGGGACCGAGAACAGCATGGACAGGAACTTTCACCAGAACTTCCAACAAACCTACAGTCAAGACTTTTCCAATTTCAGCGACTCTCAGTTCAACAGGCTTGTCAATGAGAATCAGACTCTGCAGTTGGAGACACAGGACAGCCCGTCCAACGTGGTTCAGGTGAAGATAGAAGAGGAGCTATCAGGGAGTAAATGTATGGATGGTTAGGGTTCATGAAGCACAGTTACATGTTGTTCTTTATCCAATTTCAAGGAAGCTTAGCATAAAGGCAACAATCACATAACCTTGCTCTCTGCCAGCTTCTCTTGTCATTTCTTTGCCTGGGGACTTACTGGGGTCCTGACGTCACTGCTCCTGCCACAAAATAGTCTAGTAAATAGCCTCATGTAAAAAAAGAAAGAAAAGAAACAGCAGCCAACACATTTTCACAGTAAACACGTTTGTTTTAGTACAAAAAAAAACACCTAACTCAGCAAATATTGTAAAAATAACGTATTTCTCAAAAGGCATCACATGTTCCAGCTTGGAATCAAGCAAACTTATGTTGAAAAAGAAGAAGCACAATGTAAAAAATAAGTTCTGTTTACGAAGCGTGCTCTATATTTTAACCGCCATATTAACCCCCGTAGGCCTTGCTGGTAAAGGCTTTAGCAAACAGGAGCTGGTTAACATTCCTGAATATTTGTTAGTAAATGCTGCTCACACTATCTTAAAAGCTCACAGGTCAATAGAAGGAGATGCTCGAGTTATCATGTCGCTTTTTGTTCTTGGAACAGTGGAAACACGTCCATGAATTACTGTCTGTTGCAGTGAATCAACTGTGAGATAAGACTGAAGTTGTGTACTGTAGGTTTTTGTGCTTTTATGCTCTATTCAATGTGATTCTGGGGATTATAGTAGTTAAAGTACAGTAGTTTTAGATTTGCTCTTCACATAGTTAATGTGTGTCGATCACGACAGCCGGCTTGTTTGATATTAATCTTGAATGCAATAGAAACCAGTCTCCGTAGTATCTCTGTGGCTCAGGTACCTTTGTTCTGCAGTTTCACTCTTCTGATAATCATTAAAAGTTCCACTCCACCCCCTCACTGTTGCACCGTGATGTCAAGGTTTGAAAGAGAACAATAAAATGTCAGTCTGAAATGTTTTCATTGTGTTATTACTGTCAATGAGTTCCAACAGAGAACAGAATGCAGGGTGACCTGTTTTTCCCATCTGAGCTTTATATATCAGATAATCTTGAACTACTCGTTTGCCCTAAACTTTTAAATGCTTCAGTGTCCTTTATTATTTGGTTGAAACTTTCTGGCGTGTTCAGTAATATTGTCTTAACCACACACAAGCAACAAATCCTTTTATTCTCAATGATTCAGTTCCTCTTGAAAGAGTTTGGTCAGTGTTTGTAAAGACACTTGAGACATTTTAGATATTGAGAAAGATCAGAAGATTAACAAAAACTCTTTTTCACCGTAATGTGTAATATTTTTAGTTTCCTGATTTGCAGGCATTTATCCATTTTCTATATACCGTCTAAAGAGTCAAATCTTTGCTTATTTAATCTTTACTTGATTACCAAGCAGTTACTTTCATCCCATTACATTTAGAACTGTACTTTATACTTCACTACATTTGCCCCAAGCTGACCCATTACAAGTGTTATTCTTTATTTACTTATTATTCCTGTTTTCTTCTGTTCATGGAAACAGGATAATAAATAATGAGCGTAATGTAATAGCGTGAACAAAAGATTATGAACGGAGGACATTATGAGATAATACAATCTCCAATGACTTTCGCTTTCTGAGTTGCAATCAAATTGTACATTTTTAGGGCCCGAGCACAGTACCTGTGCGAGGACCTATTGTATTTCGAATGTTTCTTATTTTTAGCCCCCAAGTTAAATCGCCATTTTCAGGGCCTAAACGTGCTCAAAAAGTCATGGAAATTTGCAGATGTGTTCGGCCCGGCGAAAATGGACGTATTTTATGGGTGTGGTTTATGAGTGTTCAAAATTGCTTCGATAGCGCCACCTAGAAAAATGGAAAAGAAGAGCCCCAAACGCCTGTTGGACGTAGAGACACGAAACTCGGTACGTATATGTATCATGACAAGACGCACAAAAAATTCAGTTGGCACCATGACCTGAACGTAACAGGAAGTCTGCCATGTTGTTTCAAAGTTTGGATTTCTCACTGTTTTTTAGGATTTGCAGGGGTCGTATTTGAACGACCTCCTCCTAGACATTTCGTCGAAACATCTTCAAACTTGGTCCACGTACAGAGGAGGGTTGGGCGACGTTAAATTGCGTTTAATTGCAATTTCTTTTGTACAGCATGAGCAATGATTGTACTTTAACACAATTATTGAAATAACCCATTTGTCATTTCACCAGTC